>JAUCMT010000053.1:12375387-12395171 GCA_032357475.1 Enteromius thamalakanensis | reverse complement strand
ATACATACATACATATATATATACATACATATATATATATATACATACATATATATATATATATATATATATATATACACACACACACACACACACATGCACAAATACACCCCCTTATCTTTCAAAACTGTGACTATATAACTCTCAATGGCAACTATTCCTGGTTATTTTGATTTTGCAATTGTGGATATAACTCATAATTACAACGTTTTGTCTTCGTAATGTAACTTTCTAAACAGCTTCAATTTGCACAAGTATGACTATTTTTCACAATTGGAAATGTATTTCTTAAATTGCAACTATTTTAGTAACCTACTTTGCACAATTGCAATGTTTTTTGTTGTCGTTTCTTTTATTTTTGTTTAGTTTTATTTCCCGAAATGTACTTTATAACTCACAACAACAACTATTTCTGGTAACTCAACCGCTTTCCGTGATTACAACTTCATGTCTCATAACTAAATTTCTCAACTGCAATTGTATTTTGCACAATTGAAATTGCAACCCCCAACTATAACTGTAATTATGTAACTGCTAGAACTACGTTTCACTATTTTAACTTAACGTTGCACAATTGCAACTTTTTATTTATACTTTATTTTTCACAATTGCAGCCGTTCCTTGCACATGCTACTTTATTGAACAACTACTTTTAGTTTCCACGACTTTCCCCACAATTTTAGTTTTTTACTCTGAAACGGCCTTCCATGACAAAATAAAAAAATAAAGCTGATCTACTGTATGACACATTTTTGAAAAAAAAAAAAAAAAAAAAAGTAATTCGGGCCACATTCAGCTGCAGCATGAACGTAGCCAATGTTACTAGGTGATGCGAATGTTAGAGCTGAATATTTAGATGGCAGCAAGACAAGAATGGGAGGGAGAAAAAGAGAGAGAAAGAAAAGGGAGAGAGAAAGATGTTGTGAGTGGGAACTAAGCGGTGCTCTGGATGAGCGAGTGAAAAGCATTTCTTCATTCTGTCAATACTGGGATGAAGGAGGGAGGGAGACGTGAGAGATATGTGGCAAGAAATAGAGGGAAAGGGAAAAGGAGAGAAGGAAGGGAAGGGAGAGAAAGCATGAGAACTGAGAGATATAGACAGGCAGGCAGACAGACGGAGATAGAGAAAAGAGAGATAAGGTGAGAGAAAGACAGGGATAGAGAAAGAGAGAGACAGCAAACTCCCCCTTTTCTCTCTCCAAGCTGGTGGGATTCCTCCCCGGGGGTTTCTGTCTTTAAACCTCCATGCTCTTTAAAAATTCTGCCAGCCAGCAGGTCTACACGGCGCTATGGAACTGTCTCCAGCAGGGGAGAAGTGTGTGAATGTGTGTGTGTGAGGAAAGAGAGACAGAGACTGGCAGAGCCACCATGCTGACGGCACTGAGATCCCAGTGACAGGTTCAAACCCAATCTCCCCACAGGTCAGTGTTCACTGTACCCCCAAACCCCAATTAAGCCCTGCTTCTTCTTCCTCCGTGTCCCTCTCTCTCTCTCTCTCTCTGGGTGTCAGAGAATGTGGCCGTAACACATGCAATGCCCTGTGGTTATGATGACGAAAGTGCTCCTCGGTCTAATATCAAACGCTGCTTCTAATACTACAAATAAAAACTGGAGTCCTGCTCGTCTGGGTGAAATTCACTGCCATGATGCTTGAATGTTGTTGTTAAGGTGTGGTTTATAGCGCTATGTGATATGTGATTATGCGTATGATTCTGGTTCAACCTATAATGTTAAACTATGGGATTTTAAAGGGTTAGTTCACCCAAAAATGAAAATTCTGTCATTAATTTTTTCCCCTTATGTTGCGCCAAACCTAAAAGACTTACGTTCATCTTTAAGCAATACAACTGAAATTATACCAGATAGGGAAACGTAACACCGGTAAAACTGTGACATCAACTTCAGCTTGCCACGCTGCGAGAATACTTTTTTTTTTGCGTAATAAAAACAAAAATAAAATAATTTATTAATTTTTTATAATTTAACCATTTCTACCATTCTTCTTCAGTGGCGTACATCTTCCGATATTTTAGAGTGGACTACAATACAACATGTACGCAAGCTTTAACGTATTGGAGAAAAGCATACGTTAATGTAGTAATATTCTCTAAAATGGCAGAGGATGTACGTCATAAGAAAAGAATGGTTGAAGTTGATCCACTGATGTCACAGAATTTTTACCGGTGTTTTTGCTACGTTTCTGGATTTGGGATCAGTTCAGTTGTGTTGCTGTCTATGGAGGGACCGATGGCTCTCTGATATCATCGTAAATGTCTTAAATTGTGTTCTGAAGATGAACGAAGTTTATGGGTTTGGAACGACACGAGTGCAAGTAATTAATGACTTTCTTGAATAATTTTGACTATTACTTATAATTACAGTTTCATCATTGAAATTTTATTTCCCAGCTATGTTTTTCCACACAATTGCGAATTTGTTCTTCAGTCTTTAGATTTTGCATCTAAAAATAAGGGGGAAAAAATTTATGTCAACTAACTATTCCTCAAAAATGCTTTATTTCGCAACATTTTCTCTCACAATTGCAACTTTATTTCTCGTTACTGCCACCATTTCTCATACAGTATATGCTACTTTATCTAACCATTGCAAATTTCTCTTTTTGCAAAATTTGCTAATTTTTTTGTAATTTCAAATGATTTATCTCGCCATCCATCCATCTGTACGATTGAACATATCTTCTCTGCGCTTTGGGTTTAGTCTAAAAAAAAGCAAATGCATTTCCCACAATTGTGATTTTTGTTTTTTATTAATTCAAGTTTTAAATTTATGGCTTTTTTTTTATTAAGTATAAATGTACTCTCTATACTTTAGGTTTAGTCTTAAAAAAAAAAAAAAAAAAAATTGTAAAATTAACTATAACTACTTCTCAAAATTGCCGCTTTATGCAATGTCATTCCTTGCGTTTTGTTAGAGCCATCAAATTTTGACGATTTTTTGCCTGGGTAAATTTTTTTTTTTTTTTTAAAGTCCAAGCCTTTAATTAAGTAACATATTAAAATCAATTTAGAATTCGACTTTATATCGCCAAAAATATTATTCTAAATTTAAAAAAAAAAACGAGTAACCTCAGATTACCACATACGGCCAGGTCCACCCATGCAGTTTTGAGTCATAGCTTAAAGCGTATATTCTCTATTAGCAACGCTGTCTGATGCAACAGCACATCAATGGGGATAAAATAATCTTCTGCCTTCTCTGGACCCTCAAATCTCCAACCGAGATTCCTTTCATTACATTTTAATCATATGCTGCTGGCTTGCCGCTTTTGACCCTGCACTATGCGCCTTTAATAAGTGCCGACTTCGCCCCTGGACCGAGGAAAAGTGCTAAAGGGGTAGCTCTTCCAGAGTTTCAAATTGACACAGGGCATTACATTTTCACTTGAAACGAGCCGAGCAGAGCGGGAGGTGGTTGATTTCTCTTCTTTAGCTCTCGTCTTCCTTTTCTTTTCGCGGCTTCTTGCACTGACCCTTAGGTGGTAAGAAGCTAATATTCGGTGTGCTGGCACAGAGGTTATTTCTTTCCCGCGCAAACACGCCGTCTGTGTGAGACTGCTTAAGGAAATGTAGCAGGTGATGTATTGATCCTCTGCCCACTTAAAGAACTGACAAGTGCGTGACAGGACCGCTGGGACGAGACACGGGGCAGTATGGATACACAACCTCCACGCTAACCACCCCAAGCCTTGCAACACCAACTCCACTAGGCCTGTGGACACTGGAAAACAGAGTTTTATAGCGTGAAAAACAAAAACTGGCCTCCGAGACAATAGTAGTGAAATTTAAATGAGGTAAAATTGTGTGTGATTGTTTTAACGCCTAACAATCCCAAATGAACGGCGAAATTAATCCAATTTAGCTCATTAGCCAGTTTGCGCAAATCAATAAGCTACGTAGTTGTTGGATGTTTCTGGGTGGTTTCAAAGTGAAAAAGACCACCCACAAGTCTCTACGCTACTCAAACTACTAAAACTGTGTACAAACAACAAGGTTTCGCTTAATTTCGAAAGCAAGCGCTTTGCGATGAATACATTAATGTGACGGGTGAGCGGTTTTTGTTCTTCAGAATACACAACTGATATTCTACTGGGCCAAGCCGAGATTCAGCTACATATGCCCGAGAACCGCAGAGCCAGAAACAACATTAATTGAGTGCCAAGTGGCCTGGGGGATTTTCTGCGTTTAAGCTGTCAACTCCCATTGGACCGCGCGATCGCTCGCTCACTCACTCACTCTCGCTCGCTCGCTCTCTTTCTCTCAGCTGTGGCTAGAAGCTACATCAAGCGCGTGGAGTCTCTGAGAAACGCAACCACCACCCCCTCACGCTCTCTCCCTCTCTTTCTCTCTCTGTCTATCTCGTCTTTCACCAAACCAGGACATCCTCCACTTTGGACCGACGGCGAGCATTTCCTTCCTGGATTGAGCTCAGGTTGAAGACACTCAACGATTACGTGTCAAAAATGGAAGGTCACCGTGCAGAACTTGAATTTCGCTTCAGTAGATGGACCGAAACTGTGGCTGCAGAGGGAAGTAAAACCAATCATCCCGTTCCACATTCAAAGAGGACGTGAGACCGAGAGATATCCTTTTATTTTTTTTGCAAGATGTCACTTTCTTGATGAACAAGTCAACGTCTGAGACATCCGATATAATGAAGACTGTTTTCTACAAGCACCCTCCAGCGTTTCTGGCACGGCTAACAGATAAAACCGTGAGGAGAACGCTTTTTTCCGTTCTCAAAGCCCTAAGGTCAGGGTAATCAGACGCCACGGGCAACAGTGTGGCCTTAGTGAGGGAGTTTCGACTAGGCCAGCTAACTGGGCCCAGCCCTCACATTACCCGCTCTCTGGAGATCTGAACTGAAGGAAAATCTCCAAAATGAGACGAATAAGGGATACCCCATGAGCAAGACACCCCCTCCTTCCATTCCTCCATGTTCTCCTCAATCAGGGCTCATGCCCTCCATGTTAAAGCGTTGAAACCGCATAGGCGCTCTTCGTGCTCCTTGATGATGCTCCGCTGGCTGGCCTTCCCCCCCCCCCGGGCTGCTGGTGCGTGTCCTGCAGAGGAGGGAGGAAAGCTGGGGGAAAGGCTACCAATCATGAAGTGTCAGTCTTGGGGCATATGATTGTACACTGTGTCAAAGCTAGACAAATATTTGGCCTGTGAGACTCGGGGGACGCAGTTTCTCGCTTTGTTACATGAGCTGTAGCTTCACTCAGCATGCCGGTTCGCCGCCTAACTAAGGAGATGGAGGGCCGGGTGACATCTGGAGGCTCCTGTGAAACTCTCCAACATCCATCAGGTCAAACACACTCCGCTGGTGGCTTGGAATGTGATGTTAGCACCGTGCTATTCCCGCTGGAATACAAAGCAATGAGTGCAGATCTCTAGGACGGGCATGATAAGGTCAAGGTTAAAGGTTAAATTTGAGATAAACAAACAAGACGATACGATTATCTTCCTCTAAATGCAGAATATTAGGTCCTGCTTGACCCCAAAGCTAGTTTAACACGACCTCTGATGGTTCATTGTTTTGTTTTTTTTAAACTGTGATATGGTAGACATTAATATTCAATAAATGCATTCATTCATTACAGATCACAGGTAGAAACCTGCAACATTAACAAAGCATTCAACTGATGTGTGGCCAGGGGAAATCGGCTGTTTTGCAGCAATTTTGAAAATGGCTCACCCTATCAGACACCTTTACACTAATTCATAAACTTTATGCATAAAATACTTAATCATGTAATTTAAAATGATGATTATAATGATAATGTTGATTATTGCATATACATAATACTAAATAAGTAATAATAATAATAATAAATAATTCATTAAGATTTATTAACTTATGTTTTAAATAATGTAATAATTTCCTTCTATCCTTCACATAATTTTGAGTTCACCATTAAGTGTAACTTTTAATAAAAAGAAAGCCAAGTGTAAAAATTATTTATTTTTAAATTAATAATACATTATAACATAACATCGGTGAGTGGGTATATATTTGCAGATACATGCATGTATATATTTAAGAAAAATATATATCTGCAACTACATGTGAATTTGTCCAAAAATATATTGTACGTGTGTGCATTTATATATATATATATATATATACACACATAATAAATATACATAAACACACATATATTATGTAAACAAAAACTTATTTCGGATGTGATTAATCATTCTGACACGAACTAACACATCTGATATCATCAATAATCACCACATTTCTTAAATTATTTGATTTCTTATCTTTTGCCTTTTGGATGGTGCGCTGGGGAACGAATCAAAGAGAAATGTGTGCCACAAAACTTTTAGTTCTACAAAAATGAGTCCAAATACATAACACTAAGGACATCTTCCGAGCTTTCAGCGAGCGCAGAATCCATAACCACAACCGCACCTGTTAATAAAAAGCAACACTAATACGTCGCACGCTGCCACGAACCTTCGAGAAAAAAGTGATTCGAGATTTCTTAAGCGTTGCTCAATAATTACAGATGAAACTTCCTGGTGAGATCACACACCGACCACAAACCGGCGAGCACACGAGACTATAAAAGGGTTCGCAGCACTGAGAAAAGACAAGAACAGCTAATCTCTCCAGTTATTTACAAGCTGCAGCTCCTTAACCCTCCATCAGTGAAAACATGAGGCGAAATCCTTTCAAATAACATCAAATAATGTCAAATAAACGCAAACGCAGAAAGGAGGAATAAAGAGAGAATAACCCGCATATGCAGATCTCTTTATTTTCTTGCGTTTCTCCCTTTAAACTGACATCCGGAAAGAGATCTGAGAGACATCGGGGCGATAAAGTCTCGCTTTTCCATCTGTCTGATTCATTTGCAAAAAATGGCCTCCTTGTGATTCAGATATATACGACTCTCGAGCCGCTCCACATGGCAGCTGTAGGTGACCGCGGCCACGGCGAGTCTCTGGGGCCGAGGGATCGCACTTCATATTTTCGCCGCCCTCTGTGCCAGCCTCCAGTCTGTTCGCCCCTCATTTAGAGTCCCTATTCGAGCAGAGCGGCTAGTGGAAGAGAGGAGGATAAAAAATCAATTCATATTTCCATAATCCACAGTCCTGTCTGTCTCCGTCTCTTCCCTCGCGCGCTCCCCTGGGGTAAAGTAACCCCTCCACCCCGATCTACGGCCTACAACTGTCATTACGCGCCGCAACAATAAGAGGATAAACAAAGGAGGCCTGTAGAGATCGGAGCTGCTGCTGCCATATGCTGGCTAACTTGGGGGAAAAAGGGGATTTCAGCGGCTACAGAGGGAGCAGCCGTACAAAGTCGGCAAAAGAGCCTAATCCTGGTAATGAGGCGACTCAATGAGAGCCTTTATGTCGATTTGGAAAAGGCCGATCCATCTGTACACATCTTAAACCAGAAACGATCTTGTCACCAAACAAGGACTATAGAAGTTTGCTTTAAATCGCACTTTAAATCGGCTTTTTGTTCTTTGCTGGCCGAGAAAAGAGTTTCTGAAGCTTTCGCTGCAAACAGAAGACGAGGAGCAAAGTGCACACGGTCACGTCTTCTTTCTGCCGTCCTCATTTGAGTTCGTAATCAGGCGTCCAATTTGCTTCGCGCGAGAGAGGAGAGGCTTGAACGTGGAGACCTTTGAGGCCGAGCGAGCAGGGAGGAAAAAAAAGTGTGAAAACCACAGCTCTGCACTATGACCCGGGACGGACCCGCTTCTCGTTGTGCAGAGAACAAGCATGACCTGAACTACGCTCATGCTCAAGCCAGCAGCACAAAATGCAAACATTGCGATTCTTCTTTTACTGATCTGAGTTTTACAAGTTCTGCGACGCCTACTTGAAAAGTGTAATTAGAGATAGAACAGACAGAGAGAAAAATGATCAATTCCAAAGATTTTTAGGTTTTAAAGCACTTTTAATTAGTGCTCAATTGATTTTTAACATCTGATGTCATGGCTACTTTATGGGTCACTCTTGACCACAAATATATATATATATAAATAATGGACCTAAATTAACTTCCATCTGTGTTTATCGGTCTGGTTAGTGCCGCCGGCTACAAACATGTAACGCACGTTTTAAATTTAAAAACCGAGGCAGGAGTGTTTTATATCACTGTATATCTGAAGGAAGACTTTAGAACTTTTTATTTCATCCTGCATATAAGGCAGTGTTTGTAAGCTCAGAGCAGCTTTGTCTACAGCCTTTACCGGGGAAACCTACTCTAGAAGCACTTAGCTGCTGTTATTGATTCTATTTGGATGTGTACCCGAAATTAAGTTAGGGCCACAAAAGCAGGCATTGCAAAGTAACGTTTGTTTATGCTGTTGTTGTTGAAACGGTCTATATATATATATATATATATATATATATATATCTGTGTGTAAAAACACATGCACATATTGATATAGAGTATATTAAATAAATAAAAATATTTTTTTAAGTTACTTATACATACACACACACACACACACACATATACATCTATATAATTGTTTTTTCACACTATAAAACATTTTTACAGTAATACTGTAAAAAATTCAAAAATATATAATGTATAAAGAAATTTTTAACTACAAAACATTCATATTTTAAAATGGACATTTATACAGCAATATTGTAACACAAATGCAATTAAATAAAAATAATTTAAAGTAAATGCAATATTTATTTTAAATGTTTTAAATACTGATATTATAATTATTACATATTTGTAACACTTCATATTTAAATAAGCTTTTAAATAACTCAAAATTTCTGAATGAATATATTTTACATTTTATAATATTTATTTGTTTGATTTATTTTTATTTTACACTTATTTTAAAATACATGGCTCTAGACAAACTATTAATACTCATTTAATTATTTAGTTTATAAATACACACATATACACACATATATATATATATAGTTTTTTTAAACGTAGATTTAAAAACTGAACATTTTATAGAAAATGCATTTTAGAATGAGAATGAATTGTGTCAATCAAATCAAACGAATGATTATGTAGGTTTATCAGTTTCTCAGTAAATTGCTCTGCGTTACTCATGTGATATAGTACCCGCTCACAGACGACACACAGCTGTACTGGAGTGAGATACAGCGGTGGGCGTACGAAGCCGCTCCATCCGCACCCATTCACATCACAGCCAGCTGATAATTACCAGAACAGCGCTTATTGAAGACCTGCTCACCGCTTTTCATTATCAGCAACATCACACCGCATGACAGAGGGAGGGAGGGAGAGAGAGAGAAGGAAGGAAGAGAGGAAGGAGGGAGGTCTTTAGGAGCAGGAGGGGTCGTATGCTGGTGGGGTGGGTTGGGTTGGATATTGGAGGGTATGGAGAGAAGAAAAAAAAAAAAAGTTCCTGTCTCCAACCTGGTCTCGAAAGTCCTGAGGGAACTTCCACAGCACTGTCGGATCTGTAAGAAATTGACAGACAGCATTAATCAGCAACCACGCACCGTTCAGAACACATACATATTAATGAGGGGGGTGGGGGCAAGGGTGGATTCTCCTATGTGTCGGCACACCGCGGCAGCGAGCGCAGGCATGGAGCGTTCTGCATATGCAAATGTCATCCGGTTAGATAGAGGCCTTTAGAAACACAGAGAGACACAGACAATACTCCACTACCTGCAGAAACAGCAGATGTGTGGCGCTGCATTAATATTTCACACCAAAATCTGAAAAAGAAAAGCCTTTAGTGCAGTCGTTAAAAATATAATCTATCCATTGAAAATAGAAATTAACTCCTAATGTATTTGTGTTATAGGCTATATTTTAAGTTATTATATTATATTATATTATATTATATTATATACACACACACATAATTAGTAATAGCAATAAGTGTATTTTTCATTTATTTTGTTTGATACATTTATTATAATAATAATAATTATTATTAATACTCGTTGAAGTTGCTATATACATAAATACATTTAAAATATGTATGTGTGTGTAGTCAATATTTTTTCACAGCATATTTTTTCATAACTGGGATTATAAACTTTTAATGTAAAATTCCATGTTATATGTCATTTTAGAGGAAAGATGCATAATTATTAACATTATTAATAACGTATTTTAATTTGATATGTAATCCATTTTCTTTTTACATTTTATATTTACATTTATATTTAACCATTATTGTTATTATGAATTATGTCTTTTATTTACATGAAATATGTTTTATAATAATAATAATAATAATAATAATAATATCACGTGTATATATATATATATATATATATATATATATATAATTATTGCACAATATTGTACTTGATTATGTCTGTGCTGGGTAAATAATGATATTATTAATAATAATAATAATAAATAATTAAAAACAATTATTATTTTAATTAGTATTATTAATACTATTACTACTACTACAATTGTTATTGTTGTCGTCCTATTTTTTTACATTTTAATCTTAAAATATTATATAGTTTGCATTAACATATACATGCATACATTTATACACATTTATATATTATTATTTATTTATTTATTTAGAATTATCTTAATACGGTGAGTTTATTTGTTAAAGGTACCTGTCCCAGAATGTGTGCTAACCACTGTTTGGGAGTTCCTAACTTAACATTAACTCTGTGTCATGACAGCTGAAAACAGCTTAGGTTTTTGGTTTAGCTCCATAATCTGTCATAAATAAGTGAGTGCAGACCTTAAAAAGACACGCCTCGTGACACATAATAAGGCAGAACTCCAGACGCCTCCGCTATGACTCACTCTAAAAAGATCAGCTTGGACCACAAAACAACAAGTCAATGTCTGCTGAAGGTCAATGAGGGGACCCTAAAAACAAGACAATGAGTTTGTGCACAGACCCACACAAACAGTCTCATATGAGGGGTGTGCAAGGTACATCCGATCCCACACCTCCATATTATAACAACAGCGGTGAAAATCTTCGCTCTCCTCATAACTCAATTTCAATAAACACTGCAAATAATTCACCTCTGTTTGCAACTTTCATTTTTTCCTGAGCGCACATTTTCCAATAACTAGAGATGTTAACTGTTCATTTAAAATTCCAAGAAGTAGATTCGTGAAAATCTCCTTAAGAAAGAAATTATAGAATCTGAAAAGAATTCTAAGAAGTCTGTTCCTTAATGCAATTCTTAAGACGTTCTTAGGAAAAAGAAACGTGTCATGCTTCTGGGTTTTCTAAATGCATGACAACCTCCCGCAGAAGACTTTCAGTTCTTTATCCACTGTCTGGCGGTTATCAAAATAATCATTGCTTACATCACGACTGGCTTGACTCGTCATTTAACATCTTACCTTAAAACAAATTTGAGTTTGTCCTAACTTATATAGAACATAATTATTACAATTCTAGTTTTTAAAGAATGCAGTTTTGGCTTTAGAACATTTTTTTTGGCTTCATTCTTAATTCAGAAACGAAGATTAAAAGAAGCAGTTCAGATGAATCAATGAATTCAACGCAATTCATTAACAGTTCGAATTATGCAAAATATTTGGCAACCGAAATGAAAGCTGCAAATAGCCACACATCATCCGGTTATCTTCTTCAGGTGAGTTAGCATTTATAGTATGACCCTGCATCAAATAATACTCTGTTGCAGGAAGTTCAAATATCCTGTCTGATGAAAGATAAATACGCTCTTAGAAGAGATCACACAGAACTAGTACAACTATGACGCAGTGTGGGCACATTTATGGTTGCTCAGCAACATCTCACCCGCGAATCCAGTCAACAGAAATCATGCGACTGAGTTTCGCATAAGTGTGAAAGATTTCATGATGGTCAAGCAAATCCGTTTGCTTTGAAAGTGGCTTGTGTGTGTGTGAGCTCGGGCCACATAGATCCTTAAAGAACTTTGTTGTTTTAAAATTTCACAGAAAACTTATGTTATATAAGGTATGCATATGTGGATATACATATAGGCCTATATGTATAACTTTTCTTTTTTTATTATTTCTTTTATATTTGTTGTAAAAAATGAGAAAATAATAAAAAAAATTATAAAAAAATAAAAAAAATAAAAAATAAAAAAAATTCACAGAAAACTTGATAATGTGACAATTTTAAAACCATGCGGACAAAGCAAGGCCTACATTTGCAAAATCAAATGTTTACAGCAAAAAAAATAAAAAATGACGACACTGTAAAACCAAAAAAACACTTTAGCAGTGCCGCATGCATACACAACTTCAGGAATTGACGAACACAATTAAACATGAGAGGGAATTACGCAGTTTACACTACAGCTAGAGCAATGATCTGGCATCTCGCTTTTAGTATTTTTGACCAAAGTAACATTACAGCAACCAATAGGGTTGTTATGTTCGGATTTCAATGTCCTTTTACGTTTGGAAGCCTAATCCGCATAGGGTTGCCATGTCCACTTACTACAAGCAACGATTCCTGTGCATCTTCATGCTCGTAGTTTGACCTTAGCTCATAAAGCAAACCAGTGTTTACAGAGAATTTCTGGATGTAGCTTAAATAGTGTTTTGATGTAAGTGGATTAGAGGCATGTTCTTATTTGCCGTTGGCTACCAAAGATCTGGCGACACCAATACCTGAGGTTTCTTAAGCAGAAGACACTTTAACTTTGAAACACGTTTAAGAAACATCTAGTTGTTTGTATCAGTTGTGTAAAATCTCGGCAAAAGTGGTTGCCACTACTAACGTTTTTCCCGCTTCTCTTTGTAGAAGAGCGTTTGTTACGGTGTAAATTACTGAACCATGCCTACTTAACCAGATTAAGCGCTGAAAGGTGAATTGACAACCAAATTTAGCAGCAGTGGCGTGCTTTTTTTATTTTTAGGTTTCATAACGACAAACAAACAGCAGCTGCATCAATGAACCAGATCAATGAGTCGAGTTAAATTTAGAGTATCTGCATGTTAACCGTTTCCTCTTTCACGTCAGCATTAATTTAGAGACTAACAATATGAACTTCCCATCATATTTGAACCGAAACTCTTACTTCCGCATTCTGATCTAATCCACAGCAACAGTGCTGATGATTCAGTTCTGCTGTGCTGGAGCTGATGTCAGACGAAGCAGCGACTAGCACAATGAACGCTCTGATGATTTAGCATGTCGGGCATGAACCCAACTTCAACCTCCAACCTTCTCTTACCGGATGGGTCTCTCCATTTTTCATAACCCAATCCTTCTTTTTTTGTGTCTTCCAAATCCACCGTAGTCGGTGCACTGCATGGCAAACATAAATATGCCCACATATTCTCCACCAGTGCTGACCAGAGGAAAAGGAAAGGGAGGGGGGGGGTGAAAAGACTGACAAAGGTGCATTACATAATCCCATTGTGAGATTTCACGGACCTTGTCTTATAATATTTTTACAAAGACTGAATTTCCTTCTCCCCAGGGATCTGAAGCCCAACTCCTCCATCTGATCTGGCAGAGTCAGGTCAATTTTATGCTGATTTTATGGGTGAGAGGATGGGAACCACTGCCAGGGAGAGAAAGAGGAACACAAGGGACAGAGAGCGAAAGAGAACAGAAAGAAGAGATACGCACAGAGACAGACATAATGATGGGTAGCTGACAATAACATCTTTAACATTTTAGGTTAAAATTTCTATAAATGTTTGACAGTGTATATTTTAAACGCTGCTCACCATTTATTTTACCTTCTTAAAAATGTCGGTTAAATCAACACAGTGACACATCAAAAAGGAATTAACCAATTTTGACTAATTAGTAACCAAATCTTCTGCATAGTTTTATTGCTCTCTAACCTATTGTTTAAAAATTGTTATAAGAAGGCTTTAGAGATAATCAAAAGGTGAATATTTATTAATAAGCAATTTAAAAAATTGTAAGAATTATTTTTTATTTATTAAACGTATTAATTCATATAAATTTTCCACCTCCTTTCGGTTCATTTTAAGCAAGAAATATAGTAATTAGGGTTGGGTCGATAGACGATGCCATCGTCCATCGCCGATGGCCGATAGACATCATGATGCTCCGCCCCGCAGACGAAGCAGCAACCAGCTCGCGAAAAACACACTTAATCTATGGCAGCAAATCTATGCCTTTAATAAACGAGCACACCACTGATGCTGGCGAGCGCGGTAAACCATTTCCGCGAGAGGAAAACAGATGTACATGCGAAGAAACGGGGCCGCGAGCTTATATCAAACCCTCACGCGCAATTCAACGATATCATCGTCCATCGCGATGATTCACATTAGACATCGTATGATGCCAAATTGGTCGACATCGCCCAACCCTAATAGTAATAACAAAAAAATATATATTTAAATATTTAAACATTTAAGCCAATCGCTGGGTTTCTCCAACACGGTCTCGCAACTAATTCATACATTTTTTTAGGAGGCAATTTGTACAAATGCATAAGACCTCACTCGATTTTTTTTTTTACAATTTGTCTAAACCTCAGTGACGGGTAGGTTTAGGGGCAGGTTTAAGCTCGTACGAATTTGTACGAATTAGCCACCTCGTCAAATATGTAGGAATTGCAGTGAGATCCGGCTAGTTTGTCTATATTTTACCCAGTGCTGAGGGTTGTTTTTAACCCAAAATTTTTGTTTGCAATCACTGTTAAGTTTCAATGCAAAGGGATTTATCATAACGTAATATATATGATTTAATCGCAACTGTAGTCCGAGTCACAAACAAATGAATCAGTTAACTGAGAGCCAGTTTAATTCATTCTAAGCTGTCTCTTATTCATTCTTGGTCTTCAAGTCTTGGATCAGAATGTTTGGTTTTCTTTTTTTTTTTTTTAGGACAGTTGAGACGTGACAGGAAGTGAGCTATGGACCCCAGTGATTATTTTTCAAGAAATGAATGCTTTCATTAAGCACGGGTGCATTAAACTAACCAAAATAAAAGTGATTTCGTCTTTGCATCACATAAATGAGTTCAAACAGAAAACCATTTTTTTTTTTTTTTTACAAATTTCAGTTTTACAGCTTTTTGGCCAAATACATGCAGCCTTGGTGAACATAAGGCACTATAAATTCATTATAAATTCCCTCAACACCATGTGATCATAAACTGCATGCTAGCGAAACTGATGTTTAAACAGGTGTCACAGTGCAGGACACTGCAGTCAATGCCCCTGCGTCAACTGCTTTGATAGAAAAAGAAAGAAGAGGGAAAAGACAATAAAAAGTGTAATACATAAAAAGAGATGCAACGGCATAAAAGGAGGCAGGAGAAAGCGATAGGTGAGAGGGAGGGGTAATAGAGGGGCATTGCCCTCCAACCACGCACCTTCTGTGCTGCATATCCTGGAGGCTCCCGTGTTCTTACGGATTCAAAAATACCTTGAGACACATGCTTATTCATACACAGAGGCAAAGGACTTGCAAATCTCTATCCCGGTGGGATTTCGGATCGACGTGTTGGGGGGGGGGGGGGGGGCTCACATGAAAAGCCCCAAAAATTCAGATGAGCTCTTTTATTATTAACACCCGCTCTGTCCCTTCAACAAGCCAGATCCGGCTTCGAATCTGAGCAATGCAAGCAAATATTTGCCATCTAGTAGGAGTACTCAAAGCGGTTATGTAAACGTTTTGTCGATTTTTCAGAAAGACAACAGCACCTGGCATGCTCAGGTAACACATCGCAAATAAAGATGGTCTTATTTAACAATAAACCCCTCAAACGAGTTTTTTTAAAAATGGAAAAACTTGCAAAAATGACCGATTGGCTGACCAACTGTCACCCTCTTTTGGTAGGGGGGAGGTTTGTACACTGGGGAATGTAGTGAGATGAAGGCCCCTGTCTGTGGGTGAAAAGCTGTCAAAGGGACCCCGGCTCCTTGCCTCCGAAGCCTCCTGCTGCCATATTGTGAGTGTGTTTGCACGGGGCGGGCAGACACAAAGGGATTAATGGGTTAAGGCTGAAAGTTGAAGGTTAGGAGGGTAAACCCAACCCCTGCTGCTGAGCCAGGGAGAGAAATGTCACCGTGACAGACCTGGGGCTGCTTAATCCCCCTCTCGCCCCTCTCGCTCCCCAACGGCCTCCCCTCCTGGGCTTGACACACTGAGGCCGCTCCTGTTCCCAGCAGGTCTGCGAAGCGCCCCGAGCCAGTGAGCACACACAGACACGGAAACAGACAGACAGATAGACACACACATGTACACACACCCACTCACAGGAAGAGGGGGAGACCAACTTGACAGACGTTTCAACTAGGGCTGGCCAGTATAGAACGTACAGCGAGAGAAACGTGTCAAGTCAGTAGAGAGACAGGCGAAAAAATGTAACATACAGAGGAGGATGTGTCTGAAATAAATCTAGATGAATAAAAAGGTATTAGGCGCAATGCATGCAGTCATATATAATTCAGCTGAAGCATAGTCACAGGTGTGTGGAAGAAAACTTGATATTTATTTATCTCTATAACGCCTTGGAGAAAGATGTAATATTGTGCTGTTTTTTTTACATATAGGTGAAGAACCACATTACCCATAATCCTAAGAAGATCATCCACCAATCAGAGAATTGCAACAAACACACTCCTATGAAGCATTTATTTATTTATTTCATTGTATGTCCTATTTGAACTAGATAAAAAAAAAGTTTAAGTGGGCTTGAGAAAGCTGAAAGTTTGAAAAGTTTAAAATAGTTTAAGAAGTTAAAAAAAGTTAAAACAGCTGAGGTTTTTAAAGTTCAAGTGTGATGTTTTCAGTCTGAAAGTTAGTAATAGTCAGATTATAGATAGAGGATTAGCGTGTCGTTAGCATGACTGGCAAGTTGGAAGCATGTTTCAAGTAGCTAGCATGATTAACAAGTTCCTAGCATGGTGTTAGCATGTTACTAACATTAGAAATAGTAGTAGATTGAGTGGAAGCTTAATGTTGAATGGGTTAGAAATAGCACATAGAAGGGAAGTCTGATTGAGTCTAATTGGCTGCAGGTGTTTAGAATTTGAATTTTGACAGTTGGAGCTGGCAGAGTCTTGGCTCATCTGAACATTCCGTGAATGGGAGTCTATGGGATTTTTGTGATTTTTAATCTCCATTTTTTATGAAATCCTTAAGTCGGATCAGTTAGAAAAGATCTAGCACACCCGGTGAGATCAGTCTGAAGATCTGGGTTTGGAAGAGGAGTAGCGTTTGATCATTTTAGTCTCAGAAGTAGTAGTAGTTTAAGTCGGATATCAGTAAGTTGGCTTTTATGACAAACGTTAAAAAAACAAACATACAAAAAGAAACAGTATTTCAAATTGTCTAAACAAAAATAATTCAATGAATTACATACAATTACTTAACATTATTTTATTTGTAAAAATGTAAATGGAGGGGGTAAATAAATACATTTGTGGCAACAAATTTGAGTTAGTTGGCAATTTAATTTTATACAAATTCATTTAAGTACTAAAAGAACTGAAACTGAACTGAAAAACTGAAAAGTGAAACAGTTAAAGGTGTATAGAAATAGATCCAAAGCTAATAAGAAAGAATACAACCACTAAAACTAAAATTAAAAAAGAACTGAAAAAAACAAAAATTAAAGGAGATATCAATTAGAGTTTTTAAATTAATTATAAAATAACACTATTTCAGTGTAATCAGGTCTATACCTTAACTTATATGTTTGTAAAAAAAAATAATAATAATAATAATAAACATATGTATGCATATATTGCAATACATTTACAATATAATGCTTTTGTACTCGACAAAAGACTTCATTCCTGCATTACTTCACTGCTTCAATTCCTTATAAAGATGTTATGAGTACAGAGTCTTGTGCCTTTTTCCCCAAGACTCAATACTCTTTTGCTTTAGTTTGATTTTAATTACTTATTAATGAGAAGGGAAAAAAGTTCTGGAAACGGTATAAAGTGGACTGCTGCGATCAGCTGGCATCAACTGCATCCTACAGTGGCTTTAATTTGTAAATATCAGTAGTATGGTTATTTAAAAAACAAACCATTTCAAGAAGAGAAATTGAATATGCAAGTAAAAATGACTTGAGATTTTGGTAATACCGTCCATCCTAAAATTCAACCTAGGACAGACATACGGTAAACAGTCGGTAGACACAAGAATAATTTCAATAGTTTGCAACATCTCGAACAGCGCTTTTAAAGCATGAGCGTGTTTACAACTGTCCTTTACCAATCATCACGCCAAGGTGGTGGCAGCTCAATGTAATGCCGTCGCTGTTTTCATTTCACCACCACTGAAAACACCTTGAAGAAGTCTAAAAACCCCATCGGCTGCCGACGACCGCAAGGAAAACAATCTCGCTTCCCGCATCAGAGCCGGCAAGTAATTTGACTGCGGAGCAAACGCCGGCTAATGGGTGAGAATTGAATTGAAATCACCTCGGAGGAGCGAGCTAGTTTTCTTTTTTGCTTTCGCACCCAATGTGAAGCCGGCCGTGGGTGATGGCAGGCTTGGGAGGGCCCTTCCAGAGATTCCCCCTGGGCTTCGTGCACGGCTAACCTTCGACAGGACCGCCGCTGCGTGGCAACACGCCGCCGCCCCGAGCGCAGACAGCGCGGGTCAGTCGCAAATCAATGTTTTGACGTCCCGGGAATGCTTGTCTTTAAAAGTCGATACACGCTGCTTTGATAGAGCCGAGGCCGGAGGGAAGAAGGTTAATAGGTGAGTGGTGGAAAGAGCTCACAGCTGACACCACTTTTTACCACCTCTGTCTGTCTATCTGCGAACGGGATGGGTGTAGAGCCAATACGCCGAACGCACGCCGAGCCGATTGAGTTGCAAAGCTGTCATCGTACGCTGATGAAAAACCTCAACATACCCTAATGGCAAACTGTGTTTAATAAACTGTGTCAACAAGTATTGTGAATACGTGAGGTGTCATTAATAAAGTATTAAGTAGTATCGAAGTAGAGTAGCCCTCAGGGCGAAGGAGACGGTCTTTCAAATGACTAAATAAAACGCTGGGCCCTGGTGAGTGAGCGACAAAAGTGGCGTCCAAAACACTCCGCATTACTGATTTTCACATCAAATACGTTTTTACTGTCTGCTATTGTAGAGTGTTGCGCAAAATGTTTGCGTTATGCGTGGACAAACAAATAACTTGTCGAGGGGTAGAACAAACCAATCAGATTTTAGCACCTGGCAAAGTCTACAAGATACAGTAAGCGACAGTAGTGGTTGTCGTCAGATCGGTTGAATTATACAGGATTTCCGACAGTTCTTTAACGTTCTGCCTGAAAACTGTGACGCTGGACCCCTCACCAAAGAAGAAAGCCGTCATGTTTACGCCTGTGACGAAGATCAGGATCAACTAAACACTAGGTTTTTTAAAAGTATGTGAAATTTTGCGCCATAGAATCGCTAAATTACGAGTTTTACACACTGGTCACGCTCCAAAATGTGATGTTGATCAGAACGAACTGTGATTGGTTGTTTGACATGTCGGCCTTTGCCGTGGATTCAAGACCTTCAACCGTTAGTGTAGCTACGTGAGACTAGCTGACGACTGACAAAATATTAACGAACCAATCAGAATCCATCCTGCTTTGAACAGTTTAAGCATTTAAAGCGGCAGACAACAAAACGGCAGCACATGCTTAAACAGAACCATATTAGGGATGCTCATTTCGGTTATTTCTCATAACCAACAACCGACGCTCGTTAACCGATTATTAACTGACAACATTATTTAAAATGAGAATTGAATTCAAAGGATAACGCCTGTGACCCGTTAAAAATAGTAATATTAATATCAAAGATGGCAACGTCCACAAAACTAAGTCTTAACACTTTCT
>JAUCMT010000053.1:12353667-12368480 GCA_032357475.1 Enteromius thamalakanensis | reverse complement strand
CATATATACATACATATATACACACACACACATACAGTACACGTATTATGTAGCAAACACTTATTTTGGATATGATTAATCATTTGACAGCACTAATTTGGTTACATTAAGTTATTAACTATCATTGACCTCATCAGACACCATAATAAATATTAAATCCTGTTACTTAAATCATGTCTATATGTAAAGAATTTGTATCATTAGTAGTGTGTGATACCCTGAATCACACAATTATCATTATTATTATTATTATTATTATTATTATTCAAAGCATATTCTACTAAAAGAAAATGGGGGGGGAAAGCCTATAGACAACTTCACTTCAAAAAATACTAAACTCTGAGCAGAGATCTGAAGGCAAACTTCCTCCCTCGGTTCAGTTTCCAGCGTTTCAAATGACAACGCGATCATCTAAATCAGCAAGCTCAATTATTTACCACATCCCCACTTTCGATGTCATTACACAACCCCAAGAATAGACGTTCCAAGAAGTCTTTCCATGTTCTAGCAGACGGACTGCGACGCTGCACTCAAATGAGGAAGTCAGTATGGCTGGGAGTGCTGCCTCGACGATTACACCAATCAGCAGATTCGTCAAAACACCGGTCCCGTGTACAGAGGGAAGCAGTGTGGGTCAAACCACCTGAGAAGAAGCAGGCCGCCACCCTGCAGGGCCTGACTGTTCCCGTCACATCTGCTGATCTTCACTTGCCGGACACTACATTAATGGCGTTGCTATCCAGCTGCCTTAACAAAAAACGCTAGCATGTCAATCATTTGATAACAAAAAAAAAAAAGCATTCGAGACGGGTCTCTGGCAACACGAAGGAGTTTAGGAACCGAGCAGAGCTGGTGAATTTGGCAAAACTTCCATCGTGATCTTAAATTCATTTATTCAGAGCCCCAGTGGAACGGCTTCAGACTGCTCGTAACTAACGAGACTCTTCAGCGCGGCGAGAGGAGAAAAAAGCAGCATGAAGTGAAAATCCGTAACTCGCAGAACTGGAGGTCAATCTGAATTCACTTCTGAGCAGGGGTGGGTGGGATAACTTATTCCGTGGCTTCAAACTAAAGCTTTTTTCCATCGTTAAGCTGGATTTTTTTGGGTGATGCTGGCAAAGGGGGACCGGGGAGGCTTGATGAAGTTGCCCAAGTATAATGAGGGCAGATCAAACCGAATTGAATCTGCATGACTATAAAGTAAAAGAAAATCATGCGCAAACTAGCCTGTAGCCATAATGAGTAATGACCAATCAACACCATCTTAGGCACAGCGGCATTGTTAGTCTGACAGCGGAGCCCCACCAAAGTGTTAGCTGGCGCTGAACCCGAGACACAGCTGAGCGCCAATCAGGTTATTTAACAAGGTGGGGGTCAAATGACAAAAAAAAAAAAAAAGACCCTTGGCTCGCAGACCTGTCAAAAGCTGCTGCGTGAAACTTGAGTCAGGGAAATAAATGTGCTAGGACACTCGTTTGGAAAAAAATAGCTACAGGTACATTTTTTTAATATTTATTTAAGCGACTGAAACTTCGCATGACAAAGTCAAACAGGTTAATCTTGGAGCCCACGAATGGAACTTCATCTCTAAAAAGAAAAGTCATTACTATTGCTCATTATTTTGAAAGATAAGAAAACAAACCCTGATTATTCAGCTTCGCTTTATATGTACCTCCCACACCATTTGCACAAGTGACACAAATGATACACAAATTATACAGTTTGTCCGGCGGAGTTCTGCAGAACTCTGTCATCTTCGGGTTCACTCACCCTCATGTTGTTACAGTTCTGGCGAAACTTTGTTTCTTATGTCGAGCTTTTGCCGTGTCATCGACAAGTCACTAAAGAAAATGTTTTCAAAAAAATGTTGATGTGACTTCTAGAGTTTTTCGTGGTCTCTACAGTTGATGCTTGATAGAATGAAAGTCAATGGCTACCATCAACTGTTACCAATTACCAACATTTTTCTAAATATCTTCTTTTATGCTCAACAGAAGAAATAAACCTGTACAGGTTGGGATCAACATAACGCTTGATTGATTTGAATTTTCATTTTTTGGGTATCCCTTATAAAGGCGCTATCACATCAGCAAACATTTTGGCAAACTCCAATAATCGATACGACATCTCACACACACACACACACACACGCACACACACACACACACACACACATCACTTTCAAATAAAGTAGCTTTCTGTTGGTCAACTTAAAAAGTTGCAGCAAAATCCCCAAAACATCAGTATAATTCCTAATCAGGTTCAGAACACTATTAAAACAGTAACACATTTTTTTTTACAGATCTAAGAATTCCATATTTAATGACCAGAATATCATGTAGAGTTGCACTCTTATTCTCTATTTAAATAAAATTTTATGAATAGTTTGTGCCAAAAATAAATAAATAACACTTTATATAAATATAAAATTTTAACATCAGGTGACAAACGAGAGAAAAAAAAGTTTTGGCACCAAGTTTACCACCTAGCTACGCTGCTCTTTAACACCAATGAAATGCACGTGGCCTGCGCAAAAGAGAAATAAAGCTGTTGGTCAGCGGTGGAAAAATCACTTTGCTAATTGAAGCACAAGTGTAGTTGTAAATTTCAGGTCTATTATATTTTATTGCTTTATTACTGGGTGCAATCTGGATGAAAAGAGGAGGCAAGACAGGTAGCATCTGTCTCCACCTACTGCCTTGGCACAGTCAGCATCATCTGCTGGCTTTGGCACGGGGCGTGAAAAACATCAATGCGGCTCACTAGTGCCAAGCACAAGCGTGGCAGTCATGCTTAATCCAATCTGGCAAAGTATTCATCTTCTAATGTTAGCTAAAATAAGTCACCTACTCAGTGTCTGGGCCTGTCAACCCCAGACCTGTGCTGGAGAAAGAAACAATGACAATTCTAGTTTCTAGTTGTATATTACAGATGTGCAACGACGCATATTTTCTAAATGAATTTGTCAGTTGGCTGCTCAACTGTCTTAAAGTATCCTGTATAATGAGCTCGTTTTTGGATTTACTTGACCCTTAAAGTTTGGGGTAATTTTTTTTTTTTTTTTGGAAATGAATACTTATTTAGAGAGTAAGGTTTTGTCTTTTTTTAAAAAAACAGTAGAGACTTACGTGTTCATTTCTTCAGAATGTTCTGATCATCAAACAAAAAAGGCTGAAAAAATATATACATCATATCGCGAAGCGTGGTTGTTTTATCATTGATAATCATCGTGTTTCCCCCCAAATCAGCACGTTTGAATGATTTCTGAAGAGTCATGTGACACTGAAGACTGGAGCAATGATGCTGAAAACTCAGCTTTGCATTACAGAAATAAATTACAATATTACCGTTTTTTTACTGTGTGCCTCGGTGAGCAAAAGAGACTTCAAAAACTTGTTTTCCCACATCAAACCTGTGCATTCAAACGATGAAGATGATGCAACAGCTCGATGCTAGACAAACTCAAGCACATGGTTCATAGCAGGATGCTGAACAAGTGCAAGATGCAACACAGTGGTTAAAAGTATTGTTGCAGCAAGGGAAGTCTCATTTAAAGGCAAAGCTTTCACTAAACGCTGAAAAAATAAAAAATAAAATTTCCAACCTTTAAAAAAAAAAGTCCCTTTAAAAGGTAGCAAGACGGTGTGATGTTGTGAAACTGAAATGCATCAGTGCCTTTAAGAGTAAACTAATGTGGACAGAGAGGGAAATGAAAGATGACACAAAAGCAGAAGGTGGTTTCCTCTAACTAGTATCTAGTAATAAACTGACCAACACTAACTGAACACCAAACAAGACCTTACCGCTTTTATTGGACACAGTAGCTCACGCCACAGGGTCATGGGTTAGTTTCCCAACAAAATGATAAAACGAAATGTAACGCGACCGAAATGCAGGCATGTTTGATTTGTGGTGCTCTAGAGAACTGAGCCGATCGAATATCAAATTAGGCTAAATGACACACGAGGTGAGTACAGAGTCAGAATGTCTGATGAGACACAACCAATGCCCTTGAATGCTTCATGTTACCACAACTGCTCGAAAATCACCACATTTGGCTACAGAAACACGCAAACCGAGATCCCTCATGTTTGACCAGCACGAAACTCAAGAGCTGGGCAGAGAGCGCTCGATCACATGCTTTAATTGGAAACAGGAAAAGAACTGTCATTGTGCAAACCACAACATTAAATTTCCGACAAGATATTGTCTGTGGTTAACAACCTGTCTGTTATCTCAGGTTGGAGTTGGTTTCTGTCCTTAAACTTCTGTTTGACCCTAAAGCCACTCAACCTTTGTGCAGCGTAGAAAACTTCTCCGTCATAAATCGGTGGCTTTTTTTAAAATAATAAATCTTGTATCTTTCTTAATACACTATTTTATCACTCGATCTTTCAATTAGCACACGGTTTATTTCTTTTTGTATGATCCCTCATTGAGCCTCATTGAGTTCGTTTACCTTCATTTTTTGACATAAATATTATTTGTGAATAATGTTTGCAATATTTATTCGGTGCATAAGCTCTAGGGGTTGACCGACTATCGGCACCGATGCTAGGCATATGGTTATCGGTATCAGTCATATTCAAAACTGATTTATGGATAGTATAATTTAAAGGCACTTTTTTGTCAGAGTTCTTATTATTTTGACATTAATTTTCATTTTTACACCAGACATGTATATCGGTTCAAAAAAAGGGTTGGACAATAAATCAATATATACACCGCAAAAAAAAGAAATCATATTCTTTACGCTGGCAAAGTCTGTAAGAATACATCTTAAATTTATCTGTACTGTTTTTATTTCTATAAAGTTATGAAGTAATGTTTTTTGGAGGTTCATAGACTTGGCAAATTCATTATTCAGAAGTGTGTTGGTACAGAAATCGGCTGTACTTTATTTTGATTGTTCGCTTTAGGCATTAATAACTGTGCAACATTTCATTTGTAACTATATGTCTACTCAGACTAGTCTGTTAGAGTAGTAGGTTTAAGGTTAGTAGAATACGTTGGCATATACTTGCCAGTTTCTCACAGTTGCTATGTTGTGGACCCATACAAATAAAGTGCTAGAAGATATTAAGCACACTGCTAGTTGACATTGAGTTGCTCACTGTAAGTAGAATGTCTATGTATAGTGTTTATAGTGTATATATAAGTGTTTATATATAGTGATATATCGTTTGTGCCATACTGTCCAGCCCTAGTTCAAAATATCAGTTATTAGTCTACTTGATCTGTAAAAATCGGTATCGGCCCTAAAAAACACATCCGTCAACCCTTAAAGGTGCTGTATGTAGGATTGACACCGAGTGGTTGAACTAGGTATCGCAGTTCAAATTCAAAATACTGGAGATGGGGTTTTTTCACCCGGCTCCTCCTACTCAGTCTTGACACACAAAATCAAGACAGCAACTAGAACGAGCACAATGGCGATGGAGTGCGCTGTTTTTATGCAGAGCAGGCAACTTGGATGAAGAAAACCTACTGACTTGGGAGATGGAGGGCGGCGCTTCAGACCAAAACAAAACATGACAACATTAACATCAGTTGACGGCTGCAACCACGCTTTTTAAGGGAGAATATCCAGGCTGTACGACTGCTGTCAGAGATACGAGTACTTGAAATTAACATGTTTTCCTAATGCCTGTTGAACATAACAGAGACATTTCAATACATTTCTTACATACGGTACCTTTAATGAGCAATAAATCCTATGATAAGTCAGGCACTAAAAGAAAAACGTCTAAACATTTAAAGAAACAAGTTCATAAAATCACTGAATTCGATATTTTGTAATAATATCACAAACATACATCATATTTATTAATAACACATCAACAAGGATTTCCTGCATGCACGCCACTTTTGACAAAGTGATTAATAAAAAGAATAAAAACCAGGAAGTTGTTATACCCTGTCTGAGCAAACTCACTAGGCTTTAGGCCAAGGCAATAACAAAAAGAAAATCCCCTTTGGGTCAGAATGATGGGAACACAACACGAGGGTTAAAATGATGCTGTAATCCTGAGAGTCGGGGTCAGGAAATGAGACCAACTTATGATGATGAGGGAAGTGGGTTATAGCTTATTTCAACTTTCAGGTCCGCGGCCGAACCGGGAATATTTTTCTTTTTCGGTCATAGCAACAGCTGCTCCTGTGAGCCGCCTGCTCCTCACCTCTACAACGTCAAACAGAAAGAATAATGGTCGTTTCAGGGTATGAACTAAAAATTGGTGATATTAGATATGCTGCACCTATAACAAGCGGTTGTTCGTATCCATTCACTTCTTACTGAATCAAAACATGGGAACGTTTCTTTCATAATGGTCTCACTTCACGGCACAGCGCAGCAGTCGTTACTTGGTCCGTTAAAGCTGCGTGGTTTCTATTCAACCTTGCAGAGCTCAAAGCATACGAAGAGACTGACAAACCGAGATCGATATCACTGCCAATCCACCTACTTCTTACACCAAATACATCCGCAGGTAGATAAATGCAAACTGTGCGAGTGCCGATCTAAAATGGAAATGCACCCAAGCAAGCCCCTCAGAAGATCTGGCCACCCCTGAAAATCTACAGTAATGATTTCCTTCCTGTAAATCCCTTAGACACAAAATACATCATCCACTCATCTATTTCAAGCACAGAAAACCGCTAAGCCCAAGTCACTCACACAAAAGCTGTCAAAGTTTCACAATAAAGGCTTTCAGATGGTACGAAGTTATAGATAGCTATTATAACTGATTATAAACAACTACGCTTTTTTTATTTTCTAAAAATTTTGTTTGTCTCATTTTAGGTGGTATTATGTAAAGCATATAATGCTGACAGTACAATGTATTATTATTGATCAAGTCTTAAATTTTGTGATTTTTTTTTAAAATTGCATTTGTAATAAACTCTTTTTTTATTTCAGAGATATTGTTTGTGTCTGTCATTTACCACATTTTCGGATGGCATTGCATAGTTTATTGCCATACATCAGTCATCCTGATCGGTATATTATCACTGAAAACCGATCATATATCGTTCTAAAACACAAACCCCACACATGACTTAAAAGCAACGAAATATGAGCCGTGTTACATAAGCACATATCTTTCATGCCATTTCAAAGCGTACCGACAGCAAGGAAGATAAAGTTAGTGACTAAAAGAGAGGTCTTTCGAACATAGCCGTTCATGAATTTTCAATCAAATTACACAAACACTCCAACAAAACAAATAACAAGTTGAGGAATGAAGGCTCACCTTCATTTTCAGATGATGGGCATGCAACCTGAAGCGCCAAATCAAAAGTTCTCGCAGGATTCTCGCTGAAAGAGGAAATACAAGTCGGGCTCACTAACTTAGCATCTTAAAAACAACTGTTTGAGACTGTTCAAGGCACAAAAGAAGAACATTGTGTTTTCATTTGCTCCCTGGTGTGCTTCCAAACCAATGTGACATTAATTATTTGGTTAAAAACGCAAAACAAGATGACCAGCAGCGGCAGTCTCAGTCCCCATTCACTCTCAATGCGTATTTTTATTCAACAAAAGTGAATGGTGACTAACACCTGCAGAAGAAAAAGTTATATACGTTTGGATGTTTATATTTGCGTGGACTACCCCGTCACTAGAGAATAATGTAAACAGTACGCTCCTGATCTAGTCTTTCAGTGTGCTATATAACTGAATAAATAGATAAATGCTAATAGCGAGACATTTTCACGGCGTCTAAGTCCTTTAAATTGAAATATACTCAGCTGTCAGGTTTAAATGGCTGTAGAGGAATGCGGCTAGGCTAGTTAGCATGTCTGAGGTAAACAGCTACCCGGTCAGCTGGACCTGTCATCTCCTCTCATTAGCCAAATGAGCTAACTAACGGGTTTACAATGTCCGCTATCTTCATTTTAACCGTGCTGCAGACTTTTAACACAGAGACCGATAACGCGTAGCCCGACGAACCGGATGAACGTGTGAGGTGAACAAGCGTGGACTTACTTTATCCTGCTGTCCATGGCTAAAGCATCGCGTCAGCAGCAGAACACCGTCGCGCGCTGCCTGCGAACCTTCTAGTCTACCTGACGGAGCGTCGCGGGTACTGCTGCATTTCTTTATCTGTCTGCGACGCTTCCTGGACGCGCTGCTGACCGTTTTCGGTTCCCCCTAGCTGGCAGTGATCCTGCAATAAAACACCAGGAAGCACCTGGGTGGCGCGAGCGCGCGCGCGTGCGTGTATTTCGGTAGGATAGTAAAAAAATTAAAATGTCGTCATTATTGACAAGCCCCCTTGTTGTTCGAAACCTATACGAGTTTATTTTCAGGCAGAATGACAGTCCTAGTCTCCATTCACTATCATTGAATGGCATAATGTGCAACAGGAGTGAATGGTGACTGAGTCTGTCTTGTTAGCAATCCACCTAAAATGTGTGTTTCACAGGTGAAACAAATAAATTCAAGGTTTGGAGCAACGTTAGGATCAGTAGATGTCATTTTATGAGTGAGCTGTCCCTTTAATTGCGCCTGTCAAAGCTTTTTCTTTTGCATGCATGCACAGGCATGTTTTTATGGGTTACAAATACCTTTTTTATGTTATTGCGCCAAAAAAATGTTTCTGAGGAATTTGAACAACATCTATGGTGTTTAAAAATAGGTTTGTATAGAACAAGGGCTGTTTAGGAGGTAAACAGTTTCTAGTGGTAAGGCAAAGGAAGTATAAATTCACACCACCCACTTGTTTAAAAAATAGCTTGTGATACTTATGGGTCAACGCCTAGTCAGTAAAACCTGTTGCAATAGGCAGACATGCATTTGTATTTGCCTGTCTATTTCCTGCGGAAAAATACTACAGGTTTGTGTGAATGCGGTTAATGAAGGGAAATCTTGGGACTTTACATGTCACTGGTTTGCCATTTCAAAGTAAAATGAACCTGGTTTTTTTTTTCAGATGTTGTAGTAACTATTTATATATATATATATATATATATATATATATATATAAATCAGTAGGCTAAGTTGCACATTAACAATTTATTATATTCTACACTAAGGATTTGAAAATGCTAGTCTTTAGGTTATTATGCACAGGTGAGAGTCAACTGAATTCAACTGAAGGCAGATGAAGTATAATTGGCTGAACTATGTTCTAAGAACAATGTTAGGTCGGCGCAAGTTGGGGCAAGATGTCATGTGGTTTAAATGCCACATATCATTTATATAATAAGTAATTTAATACAATTATTTAAAATTAATTTTATATAAACAATTATTAATTATAACATTTGTTGGCGGAAATATGGTTTTATATGTTACCTTTTTATTTGCTGTGCCATGTTTTTGTTTTGCAATTGTTTTGCATTTCGTAATTGTTTATTCTATTTAACATTTAATTTAATTAATTTAATTATATATATATATTTGCCTGTATGTTGTCACAAAAGGTCAATGTGTGTTCGGTAAAGAATAGATAACTTTATAGTTGCGGTGGAAATGTTCAGCTGGGTGACTTAACAGAAATTAGTTTAATAATTTAAGCATAATGTAAAAAATTATGCCTTGAACTATTCAGTATAGCCAAAAGTTTCCCCTTACTTCCTAATGCAATTCTACAGTACAACAGAGGGGGCGCTTCAATGCATCTTGTGCACGACACAGAACATGAAAAGCACACGAGAAAGAACACAGCGGTGACTTTAACATTTATAGGTGGCAGATGGCGAATGTAGTTTCTCGAACAACAACAGCTTTTTGTTCTCTAGGCAGAGGTTGTTAGAAGTGTCCCTAAACGTCTATGTACTATCAGAAGTTAGCAAGGAACGTCGTGACAGGACTATTCAGTTTCTCTTTTAAGCATGAGATATGCTGCTGCTCGGTTCAGCTAGACTTTTAATATTAACCCGTTTTAAACACAACATAACAATGTCAAACGAGGTCATCAATATGAGAACGCCGCGTTCACATTGCACTGTTCGCGAGAGCGAATCGATTTCGAATTCTCATAATACAAACACAACCGCGTCACGTGACACGAGCACTCTCTCAGACGAAGACCGATTAATACACGAACTCCATACGGACGCGTGCAAGGTAAGAGCAAAATCAATCGCTTTTAAAGTCCAGCTGCTAGTGTCACACTTCAAGAGACTCTAAATTAGTGAGAAAACCTAAACGACACAGATTTTTACATTCTTAAAAGAGCACACTAGACCTCTTGCAAACCGGTCTGGCTACTTATCTATATGGAATACTGGGTCATTTATGAAAGTTCCTTTTGGCTGTCAGGAGCAATGCAGTTTGATGGCCGAGGGAAAGTTATGGAAGACCCGTAGAGTTGGAGGATGCACAGACAGTGTCAGCTTCACTATGGAGCCAAAGGATGGCATCTGAAATGGCATGCCACGAAAAGTGCCTCGGGCCCTTTTGGCGTCGAAGGCTGTCATAAATGAAGCCGGCGCTCTCTGAGGAAGAGTCAGGAATCATGCTTAAGAAACATGTTTGGGTTGTGTTTCCGCTGTATTCTCATTAATGAGTACCTGTACGTTGTAAAACGAATGCTATTATAAAGTATATGTATTTGTTTTATAGTCACGTACGAGTTTGATATTTAAACCCTGAAATATGTGCAATACGGAACACCGATTCGGTCATATTTTATCATCGTCTGTTCACAGAATCAGAAAAGAACATACACTGACCCTATAACTGGCTACACCGTGTTCACTGAGTTTGCACATAAAAGAAGAGGAAGATGCTGTGGGAGTGCCTGCAGACATGTAAGCTTCGTATTATTGTGCTGTATATCTTTACAAGAGGACTCCAAGCAAATTGCAGCCAGTATTGTGTATATTTTATATTAAGCATTTTTTATTTAGTGTAAATTTAGTTGATTTTTTTTTTATGTATTACGTGGTGCTGAGACAGGGGAGATCCATTCTGTCAGTAACGCTGCAATACATAATAAAAGCAAACTGCATACGTGATACTGTTCCTTTTTAACCTTACAGTACCCATATGTTAACTCTAAACTTCTTGTTTTTCTCGACAGTGTCCGTACGGGCAAATTAATGTGGAGGATCCTGCTAAGAAGAAAACCTTCAACTCTTTGTTTTATGTATAGCAGTAAATGTTAGGATGGGCTGAACAACTCATTTGGTGCGCTCCCATATTGAATTTGGACTTCTTTTAATGCACATTCGTCTTACACTCTGTTTAAAATGATGAAATACGCTACACCAGATGTGCAACCCACACTCCAGGAAACGGTTTGAATCACATCTATCCACTGTGATTTGACTTACAGGAGTTGGTGTGCTCCTCTGTCAGATGAATTCCACAAGCGGGAATTTTCGCAGCGATGAATATTCATACGGTTACAGGCGATCTTAATTTTGACAGCTGTCAATTCCGACTACGTGCTTCCACCCTGGTAAATGCACGACCAAGAAAGCGCCATGGAAAATGAGGTCTTCTCAGAAATGTGTGTCGACGTTAAATACAAAGGTTTATTTCATGTATAGAAAATATACGTGGTAAGAACATTCTATGTAGAGTTCGCCGAATTGTGCATTACTATTTGATGTAACTTTAATTAAAAGATACCTTTTTAAAAGTTCTTGAATCGTCCCATGTTTGTGCAATAATGTATTTGGGCTTTGCCTAAACAGGTCTTATGCCAAGATGCATATGCTTTATACAGGGGTGTTGTCAAGGCCCTCTGTACAAAGGTCAATGGCATACACTTTGAGCAGTGAAGGTGCACGAGATTAAGCCCAAAAATAGTTCTGGGTCCTTTTAGGAATGAATTTTTGTTTGCATGGTTGATTATTTCCACTAAAATAATTTAGTTGCATATTAAGATTAATTATCCAAAAAAAATCATATTCAGTTAGTGTCTGCTACCTTCTGGCCATTATATGCATCATTTCCTTGTCTGATTCATATCTCCCTGTGGCTAACTGAGGTTGATACTCCGGCCTATTCCGTCCACTGAACCTGATTTCAGGGCGAACATTGTAAATGCACAGATTTTTAGAAATCTCTTGGTTTCTAATCGTGTGCAGTCATTGTATTTACATGATACTTTGTCTGTAGATATGGAAAGCCAAGTAGGATTTTGCCCCAGGCACTGGCCATCCAACCTGTCACACAGCATTGCAGGGCAGGAACAAGGAAACGGTCTCTGAATGTGGGAATGTGTGTGTAGCAGAGCCCTGTCCCAGCTTTGCCGACTGGCGCCGAGCACGATATCAGGCGGCGGGAGGGTCCCAAGGCGGGCGCACATTTATCAGGAGCAAGGCCCTGTGAACGTCGACAAGGAGATTCATGATTTCAACAGTTCCAGGGAGGACAGGCAGGCGAGGGGTTTGTGGCATCGTCAGTCCGGATGAGAGGCAAATTTATTTGGATAAAACCTAAGATGAGGCAGCGGAGCGTACGGCAACAACATTTCCAGTGGAATGGCGAAGGTGTCACACTCATCAAGTACCTGGGCATGCCTGCCACGGGTCTGCTTGTTTTGCCTAGGGACTTGTCTGTCACATTAAAGTAGATGCATTGCCATTCAAGACCCTTCCCAGTCCTAGTGCCTGACCATGAAATAGGCCAACTTTCAAGTCTGCCTTATTCCTCTGCATCATATGACTTCAGAGATCGCATAGTGTTGTCGTTTTTTTTTTTTTTTTTTTTTCCCTTTCTGTCCCTCCTTTCTCTGTTTCTCTGTATTTGGTGACTGAGACGCAAACGCTACACAACGCTCAGTCCCTCAGAGCACAGACAGATTTCAAGAAAACTTGCTTTAGCAAACAACTCACAAGCTATGCGCTCGCTAGTCTTGTCATGTGCTGGGATCAGGTGTGGGAATCATAACAACTGAACAAGAAAACATGCAAGTGAGGAAAGGGAAAATGAGTCTAAAACCTCAAGGGACTACCTTGGAAAGAGAGGAAACTGGTTATGCTTGAGTAGCATCTCCATCCAGGAGATGCCTTTGGTATCGAAACCGAGCATCTGGTGAGATCTGTTTATTTCCTCTGTCAGTTAATTGTGCATACAAGTCGGCCGAAGGTTACAGGCTTTATGTAAAATCTGTGGTTTATTGCATGCATGTTTCTGCCTATATTAGCTATATTCTTTTTTGTATGTATTGTCTTTGGCTTATCAAATGCACCTTTGTTTCATCACCAGGTCATTAAGGTCAGAAACACCTAGGTTCTGGCTTCAGTCACACTAAGCTTTCTCACCTGTAATTCCCTCTGAATTGAAACCCACCCAAGCTGCTGTGAGGGCTGCAGTTCCTGCATCTGCAGAGCTTTGGAGTCCGTCAGCTGACCTTCAGCCAGAGCATATGCTACAGCAGAGTCCATGCACAGCCACTTTTCTAGAGGCATAGGGACAGTCTGCCTGGTCCAGCATCAAAACGTATCACTGGTCCAGGCAAACCATCCTTTCCAGCTCATGGGGACTGAGGGCAAACCCTTGCACCCTCAGCAGCATCACGGGCCGCTGCTGTTCCCGCTATTCAAGTGCCCAGGCCAGGCAGAGGATGACACGCGTTGGCTGCGAGGAACGGATGTCAGCCGAGTGATGGCTGGAAAATCAGTTTCAGCATCTGGGCTGTCCCTCTGAGTGTGTGTGGGTGTGTGGTCCACAACGCCGTTGTTGGCAGTGTTTGTGTGTGTGTTGAATCAAACTGTAGCCGAGCAGCCCGTCTGGTCATGCAACAGAGACAATGTCATTCAGCCTTGGGGCTGAAGCCTTACCAAAGTGGTCAGATGGACAACCGGCTTCCCTGTGGTTGCCCCAGTGCTCCTGAAAAAGCTCACCACATCTGACTGACAGTCACAGGGCCAGATTCCTTTGGACAGGGCTGTAAATATCTGCACAAAACAGTAGGGCATCTCCCCAAGACCTGTCCCAGTGTTCCAGCCAGACCGTCTGGCCATATCATGCCATATGTGGCACCGTTCAGGCTGGATCAGGTGGTCAACTCATTCAATGAGAAACCTTAACTTTACCTAATGCGAAAAGGTAGGGGATGGTCTTGAGATCAGCCAGCATGATCTCGGCAATGTGGTGTAGACACCTTCCATACCCACTATAGCTCGGAGTGCCAGTTGTCCTGATGCAATTAAAACCAGTAAAAAAAAAATACCAATATGTAGAGTGATGTCCTAAATGGTTCGTGCCAACAGGTAAGGGCGACTCTTTGAGGAACTTTTCTTTCCCAAAAGAATTGGTAGCAGAAGTTGACTTTGACTGGAATCATTCCACAACAAAGTAACATGTTTAGTTGTATACAACATTTCTTGCTACAGTTACATCTGTTGTTGTACACTCTCAGACATAAAAGTACAAAAGCTGCCAATGGGGTGGAACCTTTTCAAAAGCGACATGTTTGTACCTAAAGGGTCCATTTTGGTACCTTAAAGATACTTAAAGTGTACATATTTCAACCTACGCACTAGTGATCGCTTTTGTACATTTATTTCTGAGAGTGTAGACCACTGGTTATCAACCCTGTTCCTGGAGACTTTTTCCCTCAACTCTGCACATTTTGAATGCCTCATTTGTCTTAAGCACTATAATGTAAGGTCTTTAATAAGCTGACTACCTGAATCAGATGATTGATCAGGGAGACTTTCAAATGCAGTATTGATTAGACTCCAGAAACAAGGTTGAGAAATCTTTTTGAAAACACTGTTTCCCAAACTTGTTCTTGGAGTACTCCCAGTGGTACACATTTTGGATGACTTCCTTAACTGACACATACATTTCAGTTCATGGAGCCTTTACTATAATGAGCTGGTTGGTTGAATCAGGTGTGTTAGAT
>JAUCMT010000053.1:12336953-12353567 GCA_032357475.1 Enteromius thamalakanensis | reverse complement strand
ACCCTGTTCCTGGAGACTTTTTCCCCCAGCTCTGCACATTTTGAATGCCTCATTTGTCTTAAGCGCTAAATTGAAGGTCTTTAATAAGCTGACTACCTGAATCAGAAGATTGATCAGGGAGACATTCAAATGCAGTATTGATTAGACTCCAGAAACAGGGTTGAGAAATCTTTTTGAAAACACTGTTTCCCAAACTTGTTCTTGGAGTACCCCCAGTGGTGCACATTTTGGATGACTTCCTTAACTGACACATACATTTCGGTTCATGGAGCCTTTACTATAATGAGCTGGTGGGTTGAATCAGGTGTGTTAGATTAGGGAGACATCCAAAATATTCAGCCTTGGGAATCATAGTTCGCTGCCGTGAATTAGTATATTGTGAAAAGGAGTTGCGCCAATGAAAGCCTAGAGACAATAATGACTTAAATGTACAATTACGTGTAGCTTCCATACTTGGAAAAAGTCACTTATGTGACTTATTTATCATTATGTATTGATCTGTATTATCTATTTATCAAAACCATGTATATGTATAATCCATCAGAACTCATTGTCTTCTATGATTTTTGTTTTTTGTACAGTGAAATGTGCTCTGCCTTCATTTTTATCTGCTTTAGATAAGGAAAACATGTCAGCATTAACAGTAAGTGAACTTAATCACTCACTCACTGGCTTTTCCAGTGCATTATGGGAAATTCTAGGAGACTAGAATTTCAGCATACTGGAGCCAGTGGGACGGGTCTTGAAATGCCAGACACACTGCATTGATTACTGAACTTGGTAGCTAATTGAAATGCACACTTAGATGTTGAAATTAAACATTTTACTATCCTAAAAGGTGCTTCCAAGGCAGCAAATAATGTTTTTTTTTTTTTTTTTGGAGAATGGTTTTAAACTTAGGATCTGGGATTTGGACGAAGACTGCTCGAGGAATATTAATACTGCCTGCAAGCACCGTAATAGAGGTGGATAACTTCATTGGGTTTAGTAAATTTAGTATAGTGGTGGAACGGGGAAAAAAATAAGTAAAGGAAAAAAGGAAGAGAAGCGAAAAAAAAACTGTTGGTTAGGCAGCAGTTGGACTGTTGGGACGGGCTATGTGCTATGGAGCCATCCTCCATCTGTCAACACGGGGAGTTGTGATTCTTGCATCAGCAGAGCAGGGCTCAGCATCAAGAGAAAAGGGGTGAGGAGGGAGGGAAAGTGAGAAAGAGAGAGATTTTAACAGCAGCTAAATTCTCATCAGGCACGGTACACTGAACGTCCCCTCTTCGAAGCAAAGCACGAAACACCGGTGAGGAGCATCTGCTCTGTGGCTTTGTTGCCTCTTAAAAAAAGTACACCACGGCGGCTCTGGAGAAATCGTTGTCCATCTTCAGTTTGTAAATATTTGTTTTACGGTTCAGCCGTCACATATGGTTCATAAGTGGACATGGTTACTGTAATTGTCGGTATCCCTCTACAGTATTATTTTTTTTATTTTTAGAAATTATGAATGACACATTTTAAAGTATTAGGTGATTATAGCTGGGGTATTTTTTATATTGATGTTAACGGATTTGCAGAAAGCCATCAACAGCAACTGAGCCTGGGAAATTTAGTAGTGTGCCTTTGGTAATCTTACAGCGCTCTTTCATTTTAAGGTCTATTTGTGTACTTGTGCCTAAGTCTCCTCCTCTTTGACTTGCCTGGCATGAAAGGTTGCCATCTTAAGATAAGATGGCTTATTTCTTACACCAATAGCTTATTTAAAGACATCAAAAACACTTTTCATTCTTCAGTCAGCCACGTTTCTGAATCAGTGGATGTTATTGCATTGCACGTAATGGCTTTTTGTGTTTCAAAGTATTGGAGAACAGATTTTTGATCTTTTTTTGCGTTGGACATTTCACACTTTTTTAAAGTTTAAATATGTTTCCCGAAAAACAGAGCAAACGATTCCCTATAAAAGTTTGTACTAACTCCACAATATAAAGAACAAGCACAGAGGGCCTTGAGCACATCTGGTTTCCCGGAATTAGATTAAGCCAGGACTAGACCTTTGCTAATTTGGGACATTTAAGACCATTTAGAAACGTGTCTTACAAAAATGCATTATCTGTGAGCATTTTAAGACCAAACAATGGCAATAATGTATTTTAACATATCTCAGTGCAAGCTTTTTCCAGTTTAGACGGCTCTTAACATTTATTTTAATCTAGGACTAGTCTTAAACCCTGTTCTGGAAACTGCCCCATAGCGTTTAGGTGTAAAAATCAGCTACTTCTCCTTTTATTACAGATTTCCAGCAACCCAACGATTAGGTAAATCCTTGTTTTTTTGTTTTTTTAGCTGTTGCCACAAAGCTGTGCATTATATTGCATTTATGTTGTTGTCTTTGGTTGAATTAGGATGCAAATGAATTACAAATAGTGTTTTTATAAATGTTCCTGTTTGTTCTGTGCATAGGGTAGACATTGTTTTAGTCTCTAATTCTTTTTTGTGTGTGTTGTATATCTCAAAATGTAAAATGGGATATACTATTTCCAAATTGGTTATTACAATTTAAAGCAGTTTAGAAATATTACAAGTCTTAAACTGGGTAAATTAATGTCGAGTAGACAGAAAAGTTACAACCGACCTCACTGTAACACTAATGAAAGCAAGACCATCAGTTTTCAAATTTTTTTGTGCATGCATTTATTGCGATTCGCTTGTTCAAAACAATTATGCAATCCCCAATGCAACGCTATACACATGCTATTTCCAAAATGGCAAATGCATAGGAAACATTGCAACCCACAGAACCTAATAAATTAGAAAGTGTTATGACTCTCTCAGTCTGTTTAGCAATACTTTCTCTCTTTTTTTTGGCGAAAATATAAAGATCTCGCATATCAGATGAATCGAAAACCTGCTGATTCAGATGCTATCAGTTCTGTCGTTTGACGTGCATTAGCATGATCACAGATCTCATTATAAGCCTCAAAATTGTGAAAAAAAATATTAAAGAATTACATGACAGAAAAACAGTCTGCTGTCACTTTAGAGGTTGGTGATCACGTATGATGATGATTTCACCCTGTGGCTCTTTTCTAATTGGTTAAACTCAATATCTATCTATCTATCTATCTATCTATCTATCTATAGTAGCCTCGTGCGAGATGCCTCAAGGTAAGAAAACTGCGTAATGTTAACGCGAGTTAGTGATTTAACATTAAGGAACTTCACAGGGAAAACTATGAATCCATCCACCTTTAACAACTCTCGCAAGGGGCCTTGTGCATTAAACAATTGATGTATATTCAGTGCTCGCGCTGGATTTGTAGTAATTGACACTCGCGCGAGAAACAAGGAACAGCCCCCATCTGCTGGTAGGATCGCTCGTGTCTCTCCCTCATCCATCCCTCTCTCACCGCGGCACTGCCGGGGCTTCAGGACGGCGCTCGGCGGCTCACGGTAAAAGACCACTTTTATATTGCTTACGTGCATGAATATGCCGTTTTATTATTGAAAACGACAAACTGAGTTGCTTTTCAGAGTTTCGAAAAGATGATTTGCGCGCAATCGGCGAGGAGAGACCTTCAGTTCGCACATGAAGGCTGTAGGGCAGGTGAGACAGGTAAAAGTTATTGCAGGCGAAAAAACGCAATGTAGATTGTAAATCGAATGAATTGTTAATGTATATCTGTATTAAAGAGTGTGTGAAGAATATTTCACTATTCATTTAAAATGGGCATCTCCAATTGTGAGAGTAGGCTATACATAAACCTAAATATTGCAGAAGGCTAATTATTAAACTGGTTTTCGATTGAAGATTGTTTGATTGTCTTTGGAAAAGAGTAAGAGAGCAAATAATTCCTTAAAAAGCAGAACAATCTGAATCGTTTTTGCTTGTGATAAAATAATACAATTTGCTCTAAAAATAATTAAAGTAAAATAATTGGCCTGGTTGGTTATAAATATACCAAGGGGGAAAAATGTAAAGTAATGATATGTATTTTGTATAAGCAATATAATCGTTGCATTTGCAACCTCGTTGTAAATCTGCTTATTACAGCTTACCTGTGCAAAAGTAGCAGCAAGCTATAGGCTATTTTGCGTTTTTTAAATCTTACATTTTTTTAAGTCATATTTCATTTGAACCGTGCATAAAGCTAATTTAGCGACTTGCAGACATAAAGAAAAAGCCTGATGTTTTTTCCGTCGATTTTATGAAGCGGACCGCGCGGTTGTGAGCTGTTAGCCTCTATATATCTCGAGATACATGTTTCACTTTATCTAATGGGTGAAATCATTTATTTGTGAAATACAATTATTTGAAAGGAGGGCATTGAAAATTTGAATAACTATATTCCGAAGCTAATTAAATCAATTAACCATTTGCACTGAACGTAAAAATAAAACGAGGGGGAAGCGGCTGTCCGTCTGAACATTAAGACTTTTTTCCCCCTGCAAATGATAGGCTTAAAAATAATAATAATAAAAAAAGATATAATGTTTACGCTAATTTCAAATTAGGCCTATATGGATTAATGCATACAATGAAAGTCGTGCGTTAATTTCTAAAAGCAACGCCTGAGAAATAACTCCTAAAATATATTAACGAATGAGCAAAGCTACGTGTAAATAAAGAGATTCATAAATTTCCCCGACTTAATCCATGCTGCCTTTGATATCATTACTATCACGACTAATTGAATTTAGGTTGCTACCAAGGAGGTAATTGTTCTCATTTTCAAATATAATTCTAGACCAATATGTATCGGTACAGAAAAGAAACTGTGGCAATGAGATTCATTTGACGTTTGACATCTGAAAATCAAAGAATGTAAACAACTGCTTATTCCTCCTCCCAACAGCATCGCTCCCCCCTTCCCTCGCCTGCTCCTTTCTCTCTCTTTCTCCAGCAAACACAGAAGAGAAAGACACCATCATGCACACACACACACACACACACACCTTGATAAAGCAGTCTGACAACTTTTTAAATTATGCCACCACTTTTCATTTAGTCCACTTTCATTTTACATGTGCTCAAACGGTTCTTTCACAGTTTTACAATTTAAGCATAAAGTAGCATAGTAGAAGATATAAGGTTCAGTACAAATTTCATATATATATACTTTTAACGCATGCAAATATAAGCGAAAACATTACCATTAAACTGTTGGATTTAGAGGTTTAATTAAAATGCGCACTTATTAGCAATGATCAACTAAACCAAACCAACTATGTGAGACAATTTCTCAATCAAACCCCAAATATACAGAGAAGTCAGGTGACTTCCAGTGATTCAACACTTAATTCAAACACTTTTGAAGCATTCAGTATTACACGCATTTGTAGAAGCTAAAAACTACAAGAAAAAAAAAACAAAGCCTCACAAAAAGTGGCAAAGTGGCAAAACACCAGCCCCAAAAAAGAAGTAAAAGGTCTATACCAAGTGCTTTCCAAGCTCGTGTTGCCCATCACCATCGGTTTGAAGAGAGAGTGACAGGTCTTTGTTGGTGAATAGAAATCAGTGGCATTGGAGAGAGGGAGGACTCCTCCTACCCAATTACCCAAGCTGGGCAGGCGTTTGCTCTCTTCACAAATAGGACACAGGATCTCTAACACACACAGTCCCAAACCTGACTTTCAAGCATTCGGATCCCCAGTAGGAGATTGGGACTATCTGAAAATCTGCGTTTAAAACATCCTCCAGACTGCAGCTTTGCCTTATATCGTCCGGACTATACTTTTTTTTCCTCCTCCTGCCCAACAAGACGTTGGGGAAGTGGACTGGTTCTCCTGCCTGTTCCTGCGCCGTCCATCAAATCCCACCGGCTTTATTTCTTTTAATATTGATTGCATTTGTGTGAATTTGTTGGTGTAGATCCACTCGGATGTTTTAAGGATCCGGAAAGCTGTATATGGAAGTTGTGGGGTGCAAGGCGAAAGAAAGCAGTTGCACATTGCGTCCAGCAGCCATGCTTTTCCACGGCATCTCTGGGGATCATATTCAAGGGATCATGGAGGAGATGGAGAGGAGATCTAAATCGGAGTCTCGTCTGGCTAAAACCGTTCAGATGAACGGACGAGAGACGGTAAGAATTGTATTTTAACGCGCATTTTCCGTCGGAGCAATTCTCAGCGCCCCCCAAAAACTCTCGCCGCGCGCAGTTTCTAACCCACTTAAAAACACAGCGATGAGTTTTTAACGCAGGATCCTCGTTTTGAAATTCCAGCAGGCCTCGGGACATATGAAAAGTCATATTCAGGGAGATTTCAAAAGCTAAAGCATGTATCTGGCGAGGCTACAATTATAACTTATGAGCTTAATGTATTTTATCAACATGTATAGGAAGGGAAACAAATGGGGAAGAAAAAAAACGTTTGCATGCCAACATATTATTTTATATTTTAGAACTATATTTTTTTAAACAAATATTTATCATTCAAACAGAGCCTCACTAATTTATCCTTTTATTTGAGCAGTTTTTATGACACAACAGGATAATTGTTATATTTATAGGGCCACAAATGCTAAAACAATACAAATAGCATCTGTATATTTTAGACATGACAATAATAAACATGCAAAAACCTATCCTAAAAAGTAAAAAGTAGCCTAACAGCAGTAGTAGTAGTAGTAGTATGAATAATAATAACAGTAGTTGTTGTAAGTATTGCTTTTGTATTTGCGTGTGTACATGTAAAATTCAAAATAGAATAGGCTACACTATTAGCCTACATTTCTATTATTATGTTATTACATCTGCATACTTTTTGAGATTTTTTTTATATAGCCTAATAGACCACACAGCTACACTGATATAAAGCTACATCTTAGGAAAAGCAAACAACGGCTATATAGCATGTAGCCTACAATAATCATATTTTAGCTTAATAAATAAGTCGCTATTAATTTCGCACTCGGATACATCGAATAGCTTATTTTTAATCACTTGCATATCGGCAATTCATATTTGCCTATATTTTTATTCAGTTATAGTTCTATATTTGTATGCAGTTGTAGTATATCTATTGCAACTAATTTGCATACAGGTTCACTCACTCCATCTCTTCATGTTTCATTTTTTTTTTGAAGACGATGCCCTCCATGAGCCCAGAGAAGCCTGCGCTGTGCGCCGGCTGCGGGGGGAAAATCTCCGACAGATACTACTTACTAGCCGTTGATAAACAGTGGCATTTGAGGTGTCTCAAGTGTTGTGAATGTAAACTGGCCCTTGAATCCGAGCTGACGTGTTTCGCGAAGGATGGCAGCATTTACTGCAAAGAGGATTACTACAGGTACACTTTCACTTACATCGTATATTAGGCCTTTAACTAGGCCTTGCATTGTAAAAAAAAAAAAAAAAGCTATTTCTACCCGATGTATCTCATAGCAAATAATTATTTTGGTATAAATTTGTGTATAGCTTGGCTCAGTGATGTTCAATTATATTTTTCATTTTAATAAAACCAATTAATTTAGATATCAATTTGTCTAGGAACTTCTGAAACACACAACTGGTGACATCAGAGGAAGCCATTGACCCATATAGTGATCTTTAGCGATTAACCGACACGCTTAAATTAATCTAATAAATCGAATTAATTCATCCTGGATGCACGCGTTTTTGTGTCTAAGTTGAAATCTTATAGCCGCTTGTTTTTATTGACACCGTTTTTTGTTTGTTAAACTAGCAATTGTTTAATTTAGGCAATAAAGGGAATTCACAATAATTTTGTTTTTGTTTCAGTATAAACTCGTAGTTTATAAAATGTTGCTTAAAATGTTTAAGAGACGGTTCGAAAATAATTCTTTTAAGAATGTCTAAATATTTCCAAATGTTCAGCGACGTTTGTAAATGGCCCGATTTAAGTTGTCACCTATCGAATTATTTAGTTTGATTATAAATGACTTCTATAAATGTTCCAGAAGGTTCTCCGTGCAGAGATGTGCCCGCTGCCACCTCGGCATCTCCGCCTCGGAAATGGTGATGCGCGCCAGGGACTCCGTGTACCATCTGAGCTGCTTCACCTGCACCACATGCAACAAAACACTGACCACGGGTGACCATTTCGGCATGAAAGACAACTTGGTTTACTGCCGGGTTCACTTTGAGACCCTTATTCAGGGAGAGTATCACCCTCAATTAAACTACGCCGAATTAGCGGCCAAAGGCGGAGGGCTCGCGCTGCCTTACTTCAATGGCACCGGCACGGTGCAGAAAGGGAGGCCGCGGAAGAGGAAGAGTCCGGCGATGGGGATAGATATCAGCTCTTACAACTCAGGTGAGACGTGCATTGAAAGCTGCTCAAATTTATTTTGCTTGCAATTTATATTTTTTAGTGTTAATGTTGTAGTTTAATTACTGCATAAGGTGGTAAAAATTGGGCTTTCGATAAACATTGCTTTGATTTTAAGCATAAGAACTAAGGGGAAATGCGTTTAATTTATTTGCCGTTTAGGTAATCAAATGCAAAATTATCACAGGGATTTTTATAATGCAATGCGATTCTCAAATATGTTTTTTATTGATTTTATATATTGCAAAATTGCATTGCATAATTAGTGAGGGTCTGTTTGAAGTGCACTGAAGGGGTTTTCGCAGCAATCCAATAGAAGAACCGTTTTTACTTCCCCAAAGAACCTTTCAGCAAACCGTTCTTGGACCATTTTTTCTCTAACCATTTTTTTATTAGTGTGAAGAATATTTGAACACCCTGAAGAAACATGTTCCACTTTAAAGAACCTTAAGGTTCCATTGATGTTTGAAAGTTCTTCATGGAATCGTCGATGCCAATAAAGAACATTTAATTCTAAGAGGGTGGGACGGGGTCTTTCGGGGAAAGCGGGACACTTATAACTTGTCCTGCGGGATTACAATCATTACTCATTGCTGTTATGGACTAACTTGGCATAAACCATGTCATACAAGAAGAAGAGCTTGTGTGTTTCGTAGACATGATAATGGCAGATGTGAGATTTCATATGCGTTACTCCTCTGACTGTAGCTGTTGTTTTTTTATGGTTTCAAGTTGTATCGTTCAGGTCCATTAGTTGGTCCAAACTAGTCTAGATAATGAATCAGATGGATTATCAGGTGGTAGCCCAGGGCCTTGGTGAAGCTTGTAGATCATCTTGGACTGGTAACAAACCAGTTATGATGTTCTAATAACAATTTTGATTTGCTATAAAGATTTAGTTTATTATTATTACCTAACTATTCTTTTAAAGTCACCGTCCCACATTCAGTTAAACAGAAAAAGCGGTATTTTAAATATATTCAGATGCCTACACACAAATGACATGAAATTCCGAGTGGAATGTCAGAAACAGTTAATCTAAATTTTAAGTAGACTAATGCAGATTATTAAAACAGTAGGCTATACAATTGTATAGTATTATAGGCTAACATAAAGTAAGGGGATTCGTGTAATATAGACTCTGTAAGCTAATGTAAAATGTTAACCTTCATTTTTCGTCATCGATTGTTTGATATTTTGTTTTCGGATTTTATCTCGGCGACGGTTCAACCTCTCGCGCTTGTCTTGTCGATGATTGGATCTGATTAATTATAAGCCTCGCTCATTAGTGCGTCAACAAACATCTCATTTGAAACTCTCAAAGGAGTGAACCCGTGACCCAGCCCCACGTGCAGTGTAGACCCCTCGCCTACAGGCCTGTATCGGCCCTCATATCACCAGCCACTATTTCGCATCCCTCGCTTTTTTTTTTTCCTTTCATTTTTCTACTTTTTGCATTCATGCGTACGTCATAACGCATCCCCGCCGCGCCTGTTTTGTTTTGGCTGTTACAATTACTGTCTGCTCGGGAAAAACGCGGCTTTGTGTGCCAGGTTTCTGCCGTTCTTCATGAGTGGAGAGGAATAAGGGTAATCTGCCTGTTAATTGTTCTCCGTTAATTGAATGTGACGTCGGAATCTCTGGCTCTCAACCACCTCCGATTCTGTCCCTTCAAGGTCAAAGCTGTTCTCAGGACACGAGCGCGCGCACGTCACGTTTACGCATACAAGTCCGACTTTAAACTCTTTAGGTTTTTTTTTATTATTTTTTTTAATGGAACCTGACACTAACGCGTTGTGAAGGTTGTAATATTTTATCAAGACCTTAGCTGTAGTTTGTCTTACAAAATTAAACGGTTGTCAGCTGTAATTATTCTCAAGTTAGGCTATTACTACTTCCGTGATATTATTGTGGTTTTTTTAGGCTATTGTCATTTTCTGTGTTTTTACTAGTTATGCGTTTTTGTTTGTGGTGTAAAGTTCTCTTCTCTATTTTCTCTTTTATCTTCCACTTTTTTGTTTTTCTGCTTTCACGTTTTACAGTGTGAGCTCAGAATTACTTTGGCTACTTTCAATATAGAGCTATTAGTTTTTAGATAGTTTTTTTCCTTGCATTTCAAAATTATATATCATTTTACCCAGCACCTCTTTTGTTTATATTCGTTAAAACACAATACGACAGCAGACTTGTTGCGTAAACCTTTGTAGATAGAGACCTCTGGTGGCAAAAAAGCAATCGAGAACACTTTGTTCTCATCACAGCTAAATTCATATTAATTCTTGCTTTGCATATCGGTTTATTCTTCGGCTTTAAATATTAAACTGTCAGATGAAGTAAGCATCGATCGCATTTCAAACGTAGCATAGCAGCGATTTAAAGCGTTTTGATTACAAAACCATTCGAGCTGTAATTTTTTTTTGTTTTGCAGGTAGTTTGCTGATATTAATGTTTATGTTAACGCCATAAATGATCAAACTGAAAGATGTAAAGAAGGTGGCAAATCTCAAAATATGAAATAAGCAACGACCAAAAACTTGTCAAACATGCCTTAAAGCAGTTGTTTTGAATTTAGTCACCACATAAAAATGCGTTTTGGGAGCAAATTGCTTAATTATTAATATGTATTGAATGTGTCATGTCATTCTAACATTTTCCATTTAAAGTTAAATATGACTAAAATCAAGTTGTCCTGTTTTATTGCAGTTGTTTGTTGTAGTAGCTTATTCCAGCACTTGTATTTAAATCACCGATGTAGATCCAGGTCAAAATCGATCCTAATCTCATAATTGCTTTATTTTTGCCCTGTTCCGGCACTCAGGTTGTAACGAGAACGAAGCTGACCATTTGGACCGGGATCAGCAACCCTACCCTCCATCCCAGAAGACCAAGCGCATGCGTACGTCGTTCAAACACCATCAGCTTCGCACCATGAAGTCCTACTTCGCCATAAACCACAACCCCGATGCCAAGGACTTAAAACAGCTCGCCCAAAAGACAGGACTGACCAAAAGAGTTCTCCAGGTAAGAGTCGCCACACAGTAGACCCCATCCCACATCCACACCAACACCTTCTCATCATCTTGCTTTCCGTTTCGATCCATGCATCTTTTTTTTTTCATCATGTAGTTACACAAATTGTATTAAATATATGGGCAATAATTCAAGGGGCAATACTTGTGCACCAAAAAAAAAAAAATACAATACAAATCCATTGGGAAAAATATATTTGGAACATGGTCCATGTTTTCCAGTAGAATCCCTAGTACAAGCTGAGGCTTTCGACTCACTTTGGCATTGTTTAGTAGTGATTAAGTTTGTGATGTTAAATGATATGACTACTTATGAAGTAGGCAGAAATATGACAATAATTCGAAGCAAAGCACGAAAAGAGTAAAGACACTGGGATTGGTTTGCAGGTTTGGTTCCAAAACGCACGGGCCAAATTCAGAAGGAACGTTTTGCGGCAGGAGAATGGGGGTGTTGATAAGGCTGACGGCACGTCACTTCCGCCGCCCTCTTCCGACAGCGGTGCTCTGACCCCACCCAGCACGGCCACCACACTAACTGACCTGACCAATCCCTCTATCACCGTAGTAACATCAGTGACCTCTAGTTTGGACAGCCACGAATCCGGGAGCCCCCCACAAACTACCTTGACAAACCTTTTCTAACACGGATTTCCTTTTTTGTTTGGTTTTTTTTTGTCTCTACCCCATTTACTTTCAGATTTTTGTTTTCCACCACAAAACAAAAACCCTTCGGCGACCACAGAAAGACCTTTGGAAACGTAAGACGAGACCTACTATGTGTAGCATTTGCAACCGCGTGGCAGCTGAGTTTGTAGTACTTGTCAGTTAACTTGTTTTTGTGATCACTTTATTTCTCTAGTTTCGGCCCGCCACGTTTATGAAAAAACAAACAAAGTGTGTCAGCGTACAGCACATGCTATGTTTACTGCATATTTTGGTTAATGACATGTTCACGCAGCTTAACTGAAAATGAAAATCTTATATAACGTCGTTAAACGCCAAGTGGATGCTGTAACCTCAATTCAGGCCCGCTTTGTCGCTGGCGCTGGACAATTGGAAATGTGAAGTTTGCCACGATGTGGTGCGAATCTGATCACAATTTGGCTTGGATGGTTCGTCGGGCCTCCACTAGTGTTCTGAATGAAGATATCCAGCGCTCAGTGACAATATGGTGCCCAGTAGGAAGCGTAATGAGTGATTTGTGAATGCTAAGCAGGAAGTTAATTAGCAGCGACACACATCACCCCGTTTTGTTCTGTTTCCCCCCTGTTTTGCCACCGAACAGACCAAAAAAGGAAAAAAGAGAGAGAGAGAAAACCCATTTACGGCTCGCTTGGAGATCGGTCGGGGCTCCTCGCTAGGGTGAAACATTTCCTTGTGTGATGATGACAAATTTGTTCTGTTGTAGAACAAAGTGGTACACTAGATCTACTTCATGAAGTAGATGCTTAACTCAGTTCTACTATGTGCCTTATGCGACTTGGACGAGAGCTTGTGAAATTCAGGAGATACATGTTTGTTTGTTAAATGATTTCCATCCTTGGAACGCCTCACTAGTTTTGTACTGTTCTGTTTTTCATCTGATTTTTTCTGAAGATCTTTTTAATGGTGTATTCTGTTACAAGGGGGCGGCGATGTCATAGAAGGCAGTTGTGCACTCTTTCAGAACTAGTTGGTAAATCCGAGAATCATATATATTGATCTTCGTGTTAATAGTACAGTACGTGTTCTATCAAGATTGTCCATGTTTCCTTGTTTCTTGAAAAAAGATGGTGTATAGAAACTATTTCCCCTTAAATATTTATGGACCAAACAGTTGTTATATCTTATTAAATTTGTGTGAATAAAACTACTTTGCTTTACCAGCGTTTTATTTTTCATTACACAAACCATTTTTTGTGTTGCTTTCAGATTTAGACTTCTGCTCACACCTAAAACAACACGACATGACAGATCGAACCTTGTCTTGCTTTCATTCTGACATCGATTTCAGACTTGATTCTGTGTCTGTTGTTAAAGTAATGCCCCATGGATTTGAACCAAAGCCCTGTAGTCAAGAAAAAAAAAAACGAATGCTTTTTAATGCATGAACATGGCTACTTTATACAGAAATACCAAGCACAGGAATGCTAGAACAACTAGTAAACATAAACCTCTCAAAGCAAGGTTGCTCTGTAGTTTAATATATTGTTACTTTATGATTTTTTTTCAGGGAGAACAAATCTTGGGGCATTACAGCCAAACTTCACGACGTTTGAAAATTCCCTAAAGTATTAAAAGAAGCTTTGATCGGAATTCTTCACCATTGAAGACAAAGACAGTATTAGGATCAGATTTTAGAGTGATTTAAAAAAAAAAAAAATCGACCAAAAATGTATTCCAAAATTTCTTTTCCTTCCAAACAAATTGTTGTCCTGAATGTTTAAAAACATCTTTGTAAGAGAATCCACACCGAACGGGATATTTTTCTTACCACCGAAACGAGGCAGGAAGGCAAAGACAAATAAACTGTACAGTACTGTAGATACAAAACAGAGCAACCTTGCTCCAAGAGGCGACTGCAGGAGACGGGATCTACGCACGCATGCATGTCTACACACACTACCTTGTAATTCTGCTTGCTGTAAAACATTCCTGTGCAACAAATGTCACTTATCATGAACGCACAGCCTTCCTAAAACTTGGCAGCAAAATGTCCGACCAAGAGAAGCTGGAAAGGAAACACCATATGGCTGTATTTAAAAAGAAAACAAGTAAAAAAAAAATGCATGCACTTCAAGTTGTTGATGGCAATTTCAGATGGATATTATTTTATATAGGTGTTTTGTTGTCTGTTGTATTCTATAAACTTTAAGGGAATTTTTCTTGTGAATCCGAATCTTAACAGTAAAAAAAAAAAAATTTAAGCATGCTTGATTTGACAATAAAAACTGGTTATCTTAGAAAAAAACAACATTTTGGGTTCCCTGATTTTCCTAGTGACACGTTCTTGCATTGTGGTTAAAAAAAAGGAGGGAAATATTCCCTCATTTTTCTTTTTAAAGGTTCGATGTAGTGGTAAATGTTTTAAAATACTAAATGTTGCATTTTTTCTTATTGCATCCAAAGAGAAAGCTTTTAAACAAAGCTTGTGTTATACTCTGTTATGTTTGGGAAAAAAAGCATCGGGCCACATGGGGGCCTAGTAAACAGTAAAGTGTTGAATTCCTGCTATGCCAGACATGTCAGCGTCTGCATCCATGCTGGATGACCACAAAAAACGTCATTCCTGTCAGTCTGTGGACAATTTTTCTGCTTCCTTGATAAAAAAAACAAACATTTAGTCATGCAAGATAAAATGTACTTCATGTGGTAACATCTAAGTCACATGTGACTCAATCAGCACCAACAGAAGGTACATTTCAGATTTGATATGTTTCTAATAAGTATTACGCATCCTCACGTTTATGCAGTACGTCATATTCAGTAGTCGGTTGTCCTTTGGGCCGAGTCAGCAAACAAGAGGCTCTTAACACCCGCGACTGCAGGGAATTCTTCAGAAAACAAGAGACCTTGAGAGTTCACTGATGAGTCACGCTGGAGCATTTGTTACACACTTAAAGAAGTGAATGGCCACCATAACCAGAAGCAAACAGGAAGACGAACGCCGTCCATCTCTGCAAACTGCGATTCTAAGAAAATCACACACACACTTACACAAGGAGCCAAACTGCATGAGGAATGAAGAAGGTTTGTGATTATTACAGTATGTTTCCATGAGCAAGCTCGATTGCTGGTTTCATGTTGTTGTTTTTTTACATACACTACAACTTATTACCAAATAAAACACCATACTATTAAAGGTACATATCATCCAAAAATGACAATTCTGTCTTTATTTAATCACAGTCATGTTGTTTGTAATCTGTATATCCTCCGTGGATCACAAAAGGAGGACCGTTTATGCTCACAGAAGTACAATGCCCAGACAAAATCCTAAATCTCTCCTGGGGGGCAATGAGATGAAATTGAGAGCATGTGCTTCTCAAATATCATTATAAAGACTCAAATTGAGCAGCTATTTTTTTGTTTGTTTTCAAATCTGCAATTAAAAGTCTCAAGACTCAATGTAAGCTGAAATATTTATCAAATTATTTGATGAACTAATGCTAAAGCTATGCTAAGGTGATGTGAAGGAATTCTATTATTTAAAAATGCATTCATTTGATGTTTTCTTACACTTAATTGTGTTATTTACAATAATATGAAAATGTATTATAGTTTACATTCGAAAGCAGTTCGTTTCAATTTCATTACTTCTGTTGTCACTGAAATATGGTTAAATATAATGGTAAAATATGCTTCAGTGTCTTGATTATTAAAGCATCATTTACATTTAATGAAAAATTATAAAACATAATTAAAACTTTTCATTTGACTTTACTCTTTAAGTGTTAAACGCAGACATCAAAGTGAGTTTTATTACAATGTATAATTTTACACTACAGTGCATATTCAATGCAATCAAGCACGCTTTTTTTTCCCCACAAGTACTGTTATTCACAGTCGCTTTATACCTCTCTACTCTAACTGTATGTACAAGTATTTTTAAGCAAAGTCAAAGTTGATGTTTAAGCGAAACGGGACTCCATTAAGTCTCCTGAGCCATGAAAGAGAAACCTCTGAGCAATGAATGTTCCTCTGGGGATTCTCAATGCTGTCTCTCTAGTGAATATCTGTGCTTCAGAACACAGGATGGTGTGTAAACAGCTGATGTGTGTGATGTGGACTCGTGTGCTCGTGTGACTGACACGGTAGAGTGAGCCTTAGCGGGACACACACACATGCACACACACACACACACACACACACACAGGTACATAGCACATACACTGCTGAGACGAGAAAGCAAGAAGCCCGGTGTCAGATGATGTGTACAGTCAGCCTGGCACTGTGTGTGTGTGTGTGTGTGTGTGTTTCCAGACAGTGGCAGTTCCACACCAGCACCTTTTATCCCAGGAAAGTATGCATATCACTGCTTCCTACTCTGTCAAAAGTACATGCTCATGTAGCGGTCTGCAGCGAACATGCACACACACACACACACACACACACAGAGAGAGACTCTGTGACCCTCAGCAGCAGATGCAGAAAACACATCAGAGATTTGTGAACATAAGGGTCAGAGGTCAATGACTTACATGCAGGTTGGGTGAGTAGGTGAAAAAAGGCACATTTATACAGGTGCACACACACATCTATCTATCTATCTATCTATCTATCTATCTATCTATCTATCTATCTATCTATCTATCTATCTATCTATCTA
>JAUCMT010000053.1:12291788-12314002 GCA_032357475.1 Enteromius thamalakanensis | reverse complement strand
TATATATATATATTTATATTTATTTATATATATATTTAATATTAATTTATTAAATTACTTAAAATAGTTATTAATTAATACTTTATTTTAATATATAATGAGAGTGAGACAGAAATATAATGTTTAGTGCTATTTAATTTTTAATTTTGCTACTAATCATTAATTTATTATTATTAAAATTATATTGTATGCAGCTATTTTGTTTCATAAAGATAAGGAGAGAAAGGGAAAGCTAATTTGATTGTTTTAATAAGCAATTATTAAAATCATTCTTTATAATCAATATTAAAATGAAATAATAATATTTTAAATTCTGAAATTGATTTCTGTAGCACACCATCAAAATGTGTAGTTTAAAAATATATATTGTTTTGTTTTGAACTATCACACTACATTAAAAATAACATTTCATATTCACTTCAAAATTCTTCAGCACGTTTGAAATTTGATTAGCCACTCTGATTCATGCAATTACATAAAAATAGTGTTTGATATTTAGTCATAATAGCGAGACGAAAGCAGCGTCCGTTGACAAGTGTCTCAAACTGCTAATTAGTGCCCGAAATAATTCACCTCAGTCGCATTTTGAAGTTGCGCGAAGAAGGAACACAGAGCGTCTTTCCTAAAGTATGCTTTTTGGGAGCTCGGGTGTGTTTCATTAATTTATAAACGTACTCTTCCAATAGTAATTACACACTCGTAGAGAGGCTGTTTAAATGTGTGGCTTTAACGACTAGTTCTTCCCCTGAGAAAATGCGTCACGCAAGCAGTTTCCACAATCCTTAATGTGGAGACAAATTTAGCTAAACTGCAAAAATGGCAACGGAAACAAATCTGCGGTGGCAACAAACCCAGTCCCGCGTGCGCTGTCACTCAAACTCAGACGCGGGGTTGGTGCTTAATTAGTGTTATTAACCTTCAACAAACCAGACTGATTTTATTTTGCCATGGTGACGTTTCTCCGTTCACCGGCATGAGGTATTTTAATTGGCTCGAGCTCCTCGATCCACTCAGCCCTGACAACGCGCGGAGACGGACGTTCACTGCAGTGAGCGACATGTAAATGGCCTTTCTATGAAAGGAGTGTTTCTTTCTTTCTTTTTTTTTTAACCCTCGCTCGTATTCCTTCAGTACAGTGAGGACACGGCGAGCTCACCCGAGCTGCACGCCGCAGTGAAGTGACAACCGAGCAATCATTAAAAATTTTGATGGCTGCGGCACGCACAGGCCCATCTCCCGGCTTGATGTAAAGAAAAGTAACGCAGCCGTCTTTTGTATTTGCTCTGTCACCGACGAAAGCTCAGGCCTAATTTATTCCTTCTTATCGTCGGCTCTGCAAAGACAACACATCTTCACTGTTTCTTACGTGAGGGAATGCTTTATTGTGCCCACATTAATGTCTCTGTAGGCTTTCTAGGAGCACAAGACTCAGCTGATACTAGGTGCTTTATGGGCGGCTGTTATTGAAGGTTTATGCGTGTGTGTGTGTGTGTGTGTAAGTAACAAACAAATCTTTGGGTCGACAATTGTGGTTAAGCTACTTTTTTAATTTAATAGCCAAGACGGATATCTAGAGAGCAGGATGACTCTGAATATCATCTTATTTAATGATACTGAGTAAGATGCGGACATTTTCAGAATTTAAATTTAGACTTTGTTCTCACATTTCATGAAATTACTAATGCCTTTATCACAAAAATGTATTAAAAACCTTGTTTTTATTTATGGTACTAGATGTGTTGTGATATATTATGAATGACTGCTTGGCGTTAATTAGATTACTTGCAATCCTATTCATCTGCATCTGTTAACGAAGTTATTGTCAAAATAAACACTATGTTTGGATCATTTTAAGTCTGTACAGTTATTAGCTCTTAATTTGCATCGGAAACTTTCAAATGCCATTTTATCATTTTTACCAGATTTGTGAGAAGCATATTAAAAGTGTTGCCAGCCACACACTGAAATTGAAGCTCTTCTTTTTGTTTGACGCCAACGTAAAGGGATTTTAACAAGTGGAATTAAATTATATTGTATTTTTTTATAGTTAAATTAAAATGTGTGTTTTAGAATGTTTGTAGTCATTTTATTTTATTATTAGCAAATTCATATTTTGGTTCCAAAAAGAGAAGTGAGTCCACTTTTAATTCCAGGCACAATATGAATGCAAAAAGCACTGGGCTTACTTGTTGGTTTCTGAAAGATTTATTAGCCGAGTCTTTTAAAAAGCGCTTCTAAGCGTTTCATTCTACAATTATTACCTGACTTCATTCTTCAAAATATTAGTCGGATTAATATTTTGAGAAATAATTCCCGTTGTTTACTCTCAAGTTGTTCCAAGAGTTTCTTTCTTTTGCTGAACACAAAAGAAGATATTTTGAATAATAAACCGAACAGTAGACGATGGCTTTTAAGTTCCACAGGATGGACAAAAATATTATGCCAATGGCTTCATAATAATAATAATGTTAAGTCAATGGCTACTGCCAATCAAAAATGAGTAGCCTATGAAATAATGAGAAGCAGTTCACTGTTGAAGTGACATCACCAGCTACTTAATTACCAAAGTACACAAGTCCATTACTTGAGTAAAAGTATAGATACTACTGGTCAAATATTCATTACAAGTAAAAGTTGTCAACAATTTTGTGTACTAAAGTGAAAGTATAGACATACTTGCTTTTTAAAAGTACTTAAGTATTATGAGTACATTTCCGGTCAGTGCATCGTTTCATTGTAGTATAGTTTTATGTTATACTTGCAATAAGAATATATTTTACAAATATACTTTACAAATAAGTGGCTTTAACACTCTTCCCCACCATCACAAAACAGAATGGTAGTGCTCTTATGCTGTAGCAGTGCATACACACATTAAAGTGTATTCATTCATCCACATTTAACATACAGTCAGATTTCTTTAATCAGAAAAAAATTAAACAAAACAAATAATCCAACCTGCTAACTCAACTACATAACCATAGCTAGGCCTATATAACGCCCATGCAGCAGCAACACTGCTGTACGTGTCGGCAAAACATTTTATTTCGCAAACATATGATACTGTCTCTTAAAGGTTACTGATTGGCTTTCACCTGTAAATCCCCAAATCACATTTACAGTCTTTAAAGCTGCTACATAGAAACGACTTTCTTCTTTAAGGACCCTGGTAGAAATGTAGTGGAGTAAAAAGTACAATATTTGTGTTTCAAATGTAGTGAAGTTAAAGTCATAAGTTTCCAGAAAAAATAAAACTCAAGTAAAGTACCTACACTCAAAAAGTGTACTTAAGTACAACACTCAAGCAAATGTACTTCACTACTGCCCGCCTCTGTTTATTACCCAGTTCCTTAAATTTTATTACCAAAACCTTTTCGTTTTATTTTTGGATTTTAGCTGAATTTCAGTTTCAGTTCGCTCATCACAGCGCACAACCCTATTAAACCTCTCTTAATGGCCAAATGGCACTACTGTAACTCTAATTGTGAATTCTACACCACTATATGACCACACACATCCAATGTTTTTTCTTTTTTTGGTGCTTGACGAATAGGCTACAAGTTTTACCAATTGAGTTTTACTATTCAATTTGAAGGGTCTCCAGTGCCGTGGCTCTTTGACAGGTCTCATTAACACAATGGGTGTCGTGTTCTCAGCGGATCGGGTTCCTCGGGCGAGGTGACGCGGCCGACTGTTTCCACAGCAGCGTGTGATTGTCAGGAGCCCTGCTCCAGACCCTAATTCTATTACCAGATTCACACGTCTGCGTTCGCTGGAGATATATATACAAGAAGGGCGGTTTGCTCCTGTGGCCGTGCCGGGAATGGTCGACGCATCTTATTTTGTTTGTTTGTTTGTTTCGCAGGGGTGTAAGGGTCTGCCGCTGTCACGATGGACGCCCAATCACAAGGCCAGCAGCCGCCGCAGCCAGTGTTTCAGCCACAGGTTTGTGTGCTCACTCATACATAAACACAAACACACATACAGTCTAGCCAACTTTCTTTGTAATCTCGTTATATAGGCGTGCTACAAAGCCACTTGAGTTTTTTTTGTTTTTTTTCGCCGTCTACCATCCTGACTCACCACCTGCTTGCTTAGCAGCATGTAGCACGAGCCTGTCGCCCTCTTCCACATCCACATCTGCCCCCGTCAAATCTCCCCGTGTCTGTCAATCCACCCGCAGAGAGACAGGCGGCGGTCTGCTCCGGCTGTCTCTCCGCTGTGCCGGGTGAGAGGTGATAATGAGATTCTGCTCTCTGCACAAGCAGCGTTTCCTGCACACAGGAGCCATCATGTGTTTCCAGTGCCAGAGACAGAGGTGTTGGAAATCTGCTGCTTTTAGCAGTCTTTTGCTCGCTCTCTCTTCCTCGTTCGCTCTCTTAATCTCTCTTTTGTCGTGCGTGCTTTTCACACCCTCCAGACTAATTCCCTCCAATCATCTGACTCCATTATTGTAAGTCATCTTGTGGTAGGTCATGAGTTGTGTTCAAATTAGAGGTTAAACATTTTTTTACTGAGTAATCGCAGCCGATGCAAGCTTTTTGAACAGCAGATACCAACTTGTGGTGTCTTCACTTATTTATTAAATAATATACATTTTTATATTATTTTGTTTACTTTAAGCGGGCAGTGTCATTCTTGTGAATAAAAACTTAAAAAATACAGTAACTTTTTATATTTTTTTTATTTTACAGTTTTAAGTGAAGTTTACAGTTAAATATTGTAATTAAACCGTAATAACTGATATAATGTTAATAAGACAACCTATTAAAGTAGTGAAATCTATTTTGTACCTGATTACCCTGATAAGCACCGAATGCAGGAGGGGATGGAAAAAGTCACATGATGAACCAAAGCCCATCACATGCAGCTTTTATATAGTAAGACATATTGAAGGTGCTCAGTGTCATTCACACTAGCACTTAACACCATCATAGAAGAATTAATAAATGGATATATGCAATAAACATTAATCTAACAACATTACGTGTGACATACAACCCTAATAAACATAACTGATACAAAAAAGCATTAAAGAAAAAACATTTAACAAAACAAAATTTGAAATGCAATGCAGGGACTTCTGGGAATGTCAGTTTATGGTGTTTTCCTGTAAATTAAACAGGAGTTTACCATTTACCATTTAACAGGTTTTTACTATAGAATTTATAAAAATATAAATTTTTGTGTTTTTTTTTTTTTAGCAAACTGATGTGAGGAAAAATGCTAAATCCAGTAGCAAAATTGGTATATTGAATATGTTCATATATTTTACATTGACCCAAGAGACTACAGGAGTCTATTATGAAATTTCAGATATCATGAACTGGTTTGGTTTCCAATTATTTATGGGATTTTTGATTACACAATAAACGGTTCTTGGATTTTATGCGTTGGGGGCTCACATGGTCTCTTAAAATCTTTAAACGTACTAATTTTATTAAAAGGTATTAGCCGATAAATCGAAATGTGGCTTTTTTTAACCTTAGTTATTAGGCTAATTTCTGTATCGTTTGCCCTTCGTTGACATTGAACGGTCTTTTTGTGCTAAATTTGATAGTTGTCGAATGCAGCTAGACGCTGAAAACTACATGCCCCCCGTCATCAATAAACCATGAGAGACGTTTGACATTAGTTTGAACGCAACGCTCAAGGTAAGTCTGGCAATGGATTACACCATGACAGCTTAAGAGAAGGACTTTTACAAGACTCTCAACAAGCATCCAATATCGACTTGTATTCCCTTGAAAGAAAAAAGAAGCAACCAAAAAATGCTGAATTGTGTATGCAATCACGCATACGCGGATATCATATCTTAAAGTCCCCAAGGTTTGATGGATATGCATAGGAGATGCCGGATGAGTCGGTAAGGCGTGCATATTTGATGGTGCATTTGCTCTCAGAGCGAGTGGGAGGGTGAGATCTTCAGATCCGATTTTAATCGTCACGGCGGATTTTTCGACGAAGCAAAACCTCCTTGTAAAGCAAGGGCTTTAAATACTGGAGCAGATTGAAGAGAAGCTGGGCGAGGAAGGTATAAATATTGCATGGACCGGGCCTGGAGAGAGACGTTGATGAAAAGGATGCGAACAGGATCTCCTGCCTTGCCCCCCCCCACCATGAAGATCCCCCCTCCAGCACCCACCAACCAACACCACCACCACCAAGCGCCGTCTTGCTACTCTACCACCTCTTCAGCGCTTCAGTTGTCCTTTCCTTGGCAGCCTCTGGCAGTGTTGTGCTGTCAGCTCACACCTAGTCTCCACACTGCTGCCGCCCCGTCCTCCGTCATTCTCCTCCTCCTCCTATCTCGCATCCCCTGTCATGCGGCCGCACGTCTGCATTTCTCTTTTTACACTTGTGTCACCAGTGGCCAACCCTCCATCCTTTACTGTTGCTCCTGTGATGTGTTGTCCCTTTGAGTCATTTACCCAGCATGCTCTGCTGCATCTTCCGTCCCCTCTGACCTTTTTTTTTTAATTTAACGAAAGCAATGGTCAAAATCAAAAGCCCAAAAGAATATAATAATAAGTACATCAGCATTGTAAATCACTTACTATATGTTCGCAGTTAGATTTATTTATTTTTAACAAAAACTGCATGAACGTTATTTTTTTTGGAATGCACTTTTTTTTTGTCCACAAAGTGAAAGCAGTGCAATGTCGTTAAAGAAATGAAGATGGAACAACAATGATAAGGTACTGGAGAAGAGGCAATACTAGTCATAAGAGGGTGAAGATAAATGCGTAATACAAGATTAAATGACTTCTGGAGAGAAATAGCGCAGACAGTAAACAAGAATCGGAACTTTGTAGTGTGCATGTTTTGAAGGCTTTTACACGATGCAAAATACAAGTATACCTTAGTCTTAAATCCAGTCATTGCAATAGGAGTCAATGTGCTTGGGAGTTTCAAGAGAGGGCGAGAAATATTCACCTTGTCGTGGTCACGCTACCCCTGCACAGTCGAAATTCGAAAGACAGGCTTTCTGTTCTAATATTTTTACAGACTGCATCTGAATTAGGGGTTACACAATAAATCGATTCATTGATGGATTCTTTTATTTTTGTCATTTTAAAAGTTTTTCTTTTCGAAAATTAATTCCGATTCTCACTGGAATCAATTCTGAGCTTAGTTTTTAACTGCGTGCATTTGAAATAGCTGTACTTGCATTTCGAATAGACGAATCACAAGTGTTCACAGTGAATTGCGTTTACATTTATTCTCGCGTCAAAAACGTATAAAAATCGAAGTAGATGACACAGCACTCTTCTTTGTTAACATTAACGGTGTGGTTAAAATCTAGCCTAGCACTCTATCTACTTGTCAAAAACTAAGCTCAGAATCGTTTCCAAATCGTTCGAATCCGATTTGTCGTTGTATCGCATATCTTAATGACAAGCTTTGCGGGAAGGTTGTTTGGCATCTCAATTCGAGCTGCTTCTGGCCCCTTTCCTCCCACCTCCGTGCGTTATTTTTGTTTTCTTCCACTTCACGCAGAGCAGCAACGGGCCCTTTGAGCTCTCGCCCCTCCTGCAAGCTGCAATCTGTACAAACCGCGTCACGCCGCTGTTGAGTGACCCCGGCGGTCGTGGAGATCCTCGGCTGCTGCGGTTCATCTCGTGTCAGCTCAGTGCTCTAAATTGTGTGACAGCGCAAAGCCACGGATGAGACAAGCTGTCAGTCAGGGCGCCCCTGCTGCCCTTTGAAGGCGAGGCCAGGGGGCAGAAAGGTGCCGCAAATGGCCTGTGAAGTTTACATACACTGCCCACTGCTAAACAGATTACCTCTAATGAAGTGTCTGGAGCTCAGGCTGCGTCAGGCCTAATCCTGGCTGGCAGTGCGTCCCTTCGGCTGCCAAAAAAGCCGCCACCCTCTGGCCTCCTCCCGCCGCTATGCCGGCCTCCCCGGCGCTGGGAGGTGCCCATCGTTAATCAGGCCGGACAGTGCGCGAGCTGACATGCAAATGTAGGTCATTGCATATGTAAATGTGTGATTAGCGAGCCGCATGCCAGAACACATTAGCTCGACTTTGCTCTCAGCATGCGCTTGTCATGCCGCTTTAGAGGCTCATGCTAACATTTGTCAAGCGACCATGCGGGGAGTGAAAGCAATGCCTTGGCCCTCTGCGGACCATCCGCTGCTGACCAGATCAACACCATACATATGCATCGTCTATGGGTAAATGACAAATAGGAGTGTTTGCAATCAACGAAGGGAAAATCTTTTAAAAATCCATATGTGGGTATCATATGGTTTTAAAAATTATGTATGCTATTTTCAAAAGTTGAAATTCCATGTGCCTAAATCACTTAGTGTAACTGAAGAATAATGTTAATAAAATAAAATAAATATATTTAGACCGATATTGCGTATTAAGTATGAATTAATTTATTAATTTTATGTATCATTAATTGCACCACATGATGTCTATTAATTGCTCCTCTATGATGCAATTTCCTGTTTTGTTTTTCTGCACGACTTGGTTTTTAATCAGGCTAATCATTTTTTATTTATATTAAATATCTATATTAATCATTTTAGCTTTATTTATGCTAGTATAATATTTAATAAGTTATATTTTTTTTTAGTTTTAATGTTTTTTGTTTTGTCTCAGTGACTCGTTATTTGCTTTTTTCATATTTCTTTTTTATTGTAGTAATTTTAAATTAATTGCCAAAGAATTTTTTTTTTTAATTATTTTAATTCATTTTAATTTTTATTAATTTTATTTATATTTAGTTTTACATTTGAACTAACGAAAACTATTTTAAATGATAACAAAACTTAATTAATGAATACATTTGTCATTGACGCCCTAGGCCACCCTGTATTTTATTTTTTATTTTTTTGGTTGGTTTGTATAACCATGGAAACATGAATGTTCCAAGTTGTTTTATTATGTTCAAATAACCATTTTTTTTTTTTTCATAAGCCTCTCTGGATTTGACACAAAATAACTACATGTTGCCGAGAAACCTGGTGTCTTGGATATTAGCTTGATATTGTTAAATTTAGTCAGATCCAGCTTTCTCTCTTCGCTGCGGTGGCAGAAAGAAAGCGCTGCTTCTGCTGCACCAGATGTGTCCCTGGTAGAAGGGGCTGAGAGCGTGTTGTCACATGGAAAAACAAGCTACCTCAGTGTGTTAATTGGATAGGGCAATTCTTTGGCTCACACCTTTTTTTCCCCCCTTAAAGCTGTCAAGTTAGAAAACAATGAAATTCTTAAATTGGTCGCCCCTTGATCTACATCCACCCCTCTGGCGTCTAGTCAAGTTGCAGTGCTTCCCACAACTCATTTCTTTCAATTCAACCCGTTATATATATATCAGACACAATAATTTTGATGGATCTGACAGATCGTCCAAGTATTCTGGTATTGTAAGAACGACAGAAAGATAGTCGTTTGTTGCTACGACTGAATATCCTAATGGATGAACAATTCGAGGAGTTGAGCGAAGCTAAAGCTTTAATATGGAACCATAATACGAAAATACATTCCATGACTATAAATAAAAGAGATTTAGCGTGTTTACAAGAATGCGATTGTGTCATCCTTCCTCTCCCTTCCGTGTCTTCACAATGTAATTTGCCTTCAAGGCCGTCTTATGGCTGTCCTCGGGTAGTTCTTCACGACCTGACATTGCGTTCCACTATCCGTCACCTCCAGTTGCCAGGACGTTTGCGGGATTAAAGTTTACACTCGAACAGCCTCTAAAGGTCAAAGTGTTAATTAATTAATTTTATTTGCTCACGCCATCTCCGAGGGGCTAATTCCGGGTTTTGTTTAGATTTTTAATTTTAGAGCACAAGTGTCAAGGCGCTGCATGGATTCTTGGGAAGAGCACTCGGGGCGATTTGTCACTAACTGGTCCAGCATAAGTCACTTCGGAAGTAGGGATGTCACCACTCGCCTGATTCGTCCAGACAGTGTACGGCAAAGTTTCGTATTGCGCTTTGGATTCGAAGTGGATGGTTAATGTTGATTCGTTCCCACACTCTCTTGCCCTGACATATCGCCCTAATGACACCTATCCCAGATGCCCTCCAGAGTTTTCTTTCTTCTCTTGGCATGCAAACAAACACAATCATTGAGTTTGGCTGGCAATGGCCGATCCATGGGGACATGTTTGTTTTGTCTTTTTAAGTTTAAGACGAATGGAAAAGCATAAAATGAAAGCTGTGTGATGTGCATTGCGTTTTCTTGAAATGTTTCTTTTGTTCTTCATTTTCAGAAAATCCAACAGGACATGGGCTATAACAGTTTAGGCAATTTTCACATTATAAAGAAGATCGGAAGGGGACAGTTCAGTGAGGTTTATCGAGCTACATGCATACTAGACCACACACCGGTAGCTTTGAAAAAAGTTCAGGTAAGACCTGTCTTTGTTTGCAAAATAAATATATTTCACAGTATCTCTGCAATGATATTTTAGAGTTTTATTTTTTCTTCTTTTTTTATTTTCATGACAATAAAATAAAATAACAAAAACAATAAAATTACTGGCACTTCAAAACATTTAAAAAAAATTACATATACGAAAAAAAAAATTATATCTATCTAAGTGATAAAAATATTGATACTGTTGTAAATATAGGACAGTGGTGAAATATATTGGGTATTTTTTGCCATTTAATTTTATATTTTGAATAATTTTGCAATATTTTATAATTACAACTTTGTATTTTGGTCAATGTACTTGTTGCTCAGTGGCTCTATTAACAATTTTAAATCTTTCTAATTAACCAAATAAATTATATATATATAATTATATCTTGATTAACCCGTTTAATCCCATTTTTTTCCCAGACATGAAAATATCCAAATGATGCTTCGTTAGCAACCCTTTCAAATAATCATATCTTTATGTTAACATACTTTACTAGCCCTTCATTTTGGAGCTTTAATGAAGTTATCTTTTTATCACGGTGCAAACAGGAAATAAACTGCTCTGGTCATCTGAAAATTTGCACTAATTGTGTGCAACTTCACATATTTAATTGAGACCTTTTATTTTTTTCATATTTGCAGGAAGTGCACTAAAACATCAGTCATTAAGGTTTTAAGAGCTTTATAAATAAATAAATAAAAATTACGGCCACTATTGTGACCTGTGGGATTAAATGGGTTAATAACATTTGTTCTGCTGAAAACACAATTACACAGATGAAGGAAATTGTTAACTCATTTTATATGACTTTAATCCAAAGTCAGTGGCTAAGCAAATTGTTTGTTTGAAATTTCAAGTAACAAAAATATTATTATAAGGTAAATTAAAAAGCTTCTTGAATTCCACAAATCGAGAAAAAAAAGCATTTTAAATGCATTTTTATGCACTGCATTTAAACGTGGTTGTATATTTACTAGGGCCGGGACTTAATTTAGATTAATTAATTCCACAAAAATAACGCATACATTTTTTTTTAAATCGCATTTATTTTTGCACCGCGATACGTTTCTCACTGGATGAGTTTCGGCGGAACGATTATACTGGAACACCAACTAGCGTTTCTAATGGTCTGAATGTACTTGAAAGTAGGGATACACCGATCCAGATCAGCCGATATGTTTGCTCGTTTTGTCAGCAAAGCTTGTCATGTAATCAGCGGTAAATGCCATCAGGTGTGTGATTTCACATTGAGCCGTATATACTACACACAGCTGTTGTTCACTGATGAGCTGCGCACTATTGGTCTGTTCGACTTGGTTGAACAAAAATAAACAATATTTTGTTGCGTAAGCTTATGTATTCAATCATTATTCAATGGTATACTAAAAATCCATATAAAAAAAACTTCTTACTCAAGTAAAATATTTGTATGCGTTTAAAATGCGATTAATTTCGATTGATTAATTAATTACAAAGCCTCTAATTAATAAGATAATTTTTTTTAATCGAGTCCCAGCCCTAACATTTACGTAGTGAATATTTCAAACAGAAACGTTACACAAACGTTTTAATTCAGTAATCGCCTCACAAAAGTTCATTTTCAAAATATTCCGTTTGTTTAATAATTCCAGCAATAATATTCGTCAGGCAACTTTAAGTTGTTTTTTTTTTAATTAAAAAATTTGCTTCAGAAAATTCTGTGGTTTAAATTCGGCAGTAGATTACCGTCTTTACCAGCGGGTACCAACGAAATGCGCAAACACACCAATTGTTTGTTGTAAGATGTACTTTAGAGCTACGCTGTTATTCTAAATACTTTATTCCCCTTTTATATCTTTGTTTCACTCCTCCGTAAAAGCCAACTCTCACGTGTAAATCGGTAAAATCATGTAATCTGTTCACCTAAACGGTCAAATGCACACATGATTAGTGATTATTCACATAAATCCGCATTAGTCATGTAATAAATTAACAATAATAAAAGACATGAAAATGCATGTGTAAAACTAAATTGGATCCGTGCGGCTCATAAAGTGCTTTCTACTGGGTGCTTAATATAAAATTTCTTCCTGCTCTGGACCATAGATAAAGCAGTATTGGAAATTGAAACACTTTTAATGAGTTTAAAGAGTTACTCCACCCCAAAATGAAAATTTTGTCATTAATCACTTTACCCCCATGTCGTTCCAAACCCATTAAAGCTTTGTTTGTCTTCTGCACACAATTTAAGATGTTTTGGATGAAGACCAGGAGGCTTGTGACTGTGCCATTTGAAGTAAATACCACTGTGGAGGTCCAGAAAAGTATAGATCTTCCGTCAGTGTTTCAACTGTAATAAGAAACTAAAAGATTATGTTTGTATGGAAAGAAAACAAAAATGATGACTATTAAAGAATTCTGCACTTTAGTGTAATTTTGGAGATTGTCCACTAGAGCTGAATGATATATCGTTATCGTATCTATATCTCGATATGAACTTTCAAGATATTACTATCGAAAAAGGCAACTATATAAATTTTCCCTCTCCGCTCTCGCCCCGCCCTGCATACATCCCTTGCAGTCACACAACGAACATCAGTTTTAAAGGGGGTCGCACAGTGGACGAGAAGCGCCGCGTCGCGCCATGTCTTTTAAATTCGAACACATTGTTTTCTATGGGTGTATGCACACCGGCGGCGCAATTCGACACACAGTAATACACATAGAAAACATATTTGTGTGACACAGCTGACACAGAAAAGTGTACAAAGTTTGCGAAGAAATGTTGCTCCGGTAACGCAAAGATATTCGCACATAGAATATTCTCATAGCTTTATAATGTTACGGTTGAACCACTGATGGCAGATGGACTATCTTAAAAACGTGTTTCATACTTTTCTGGACCTTGGCAGTCATTGAGACGGTCACAAGCCTCTGGGTTTTCATCCATAACATCTAAAATGAACTTTGAAGACAAACTAAGCTTTTACAGGTTTGGAAAGACATGGGGGGTAAGCGATAAATAACACAATTTCGTTTAATCTAAAGTCAGTGGACTAATTAAATCTGGAATTTTAATTTTAATTGTTTTTTGGAACATCGAGTTATGCGTTTTGCATAACACAAACATTATTATGAGATAAAACATTACTGGATTGGCTGTTTGGAAAGCAGTGTTTTTTATAAACACAGCCATCAATACATTTGTGCACATTTTTTTCGAACAGTAGCAGGCGTCTGATTGGCTCTTACGCTGGTAATCACGATCGAATCCGTTTCTTTTTCTGCCATGAAGACACAGCCAGCACAAATAAAGCTCCAGAGTTTCCTGCGGATGTGCAAAGCAGACGTGCTGGAAGAAATAATTGGCAAGCTCAAGATTAAAAGAGTGGTGCCGGGTTACTATCGCTTCTGCTTTCCTAGCGCACACACAGCGGTCGACTCTGCCGTTACCACTGACTTTATTAACACTAATGATGAGCCCAGAAACAATTGCCATTTTTGTTTATGCCATTAAAAATGACAGGTAGTAACTCAGTCCTGAATACATCCCCTAATGCAGTTCATTTATGCCACGTGTTGACTGGAAATTTCAAGATTTAGAGCTGCACATACATAATATTTCATACATATTGCAATGCAAATCAACTTCAATCCCCCGGATTTTGAACATGGTTCGAAGCTGTCAGGTTGGATGTCCACTATGGGCAGCGTTTTCACCTTTTGTGATTGCGTTAATTATGATATTCAATGTTTTCTGATGCAAATGTTGTGCAACCCTGATTGCAAGAAGGAAGAATGCAATATTTGGACTAGTTTCACTCGCTTTAGGTTTAAAAGTTTTAGCTAGATTTGGGCCCTGAGACGCTCATAAGATTTTCTGTTTGCTGTTTGCACTGTCTGCTTTATTATAATTAGGACAGACATGATCAAAACAATGTTTTAACAGATACATCTAGCATACTGTCGGCATATTTTGATATTCTAAAACAGCACAAACAATTTTGTTTTACTACAAGTATGGCATAATGTAAAGACAGAACAGAATAAATTGTTGTTGTAATTAACAATAGGCATTTATTCTATTTAAATGAATAAATGTATTAATACAAATAAGTATAGAAATCATTTCCATTAAATAAAAATATGCAAATAAATAGGTACACGTATTAATAAAAATAGCTATTAACAATGCCATGTATTTACAAATATGAATAATCTAAATAAATGGTAATTAAAAATAATTAAATTATTAATAATTATTATTTTTATTATTATTATAATTTAATTATTATTTTATAAATAAAATAATTATTAAAAATGTTAAAGATTATTAAATTAATACAAATAAATAAATTAAATAATTCAAAGATCAATACATTAATTTCACTAAAAGCAATTTAACAGTAGTTTAGTAATAATTAATACTAAAACATAAACACAATTTTATTTCAAATTAAGGATTAAAATTGAAATAATTATTTTGATTTAAATAAATGTAGATTTTTGTATTATTGAAGAAACATAAAACATAAAATTGGGGAGAACTAAAAATCAACCCTGTTTTCTTGCAGAGTTCTCCTGACCCATTAACACAGGTGACTCTGAGAAAATAGGGATGCTTGAGGCGTGGGGGGCGTAGATGTGGTGGGGCAGGAGTTTGGGGGTCTCGGGTTTCAGTTGCTCTACCACCCTGTACCAGTAACATTTTTTACTTGTTTTATCTTTTTCTGTCTTTATGCCATAACTCTCTTTCTCCTTCCTCTTTCTCTCTCCCTTTTGATCTTTTGATAGATATTCGACTTGATGGATGCCAAAGCTCGGCAAGATTGCATCAAAGAAATAGATCTCCTGAAGGTAAGAAACCAGAGAAAAGAGAGACCGACACCATGTGCCGCTATTAGGATCTCTAAAGGTGCCTCTGCCGAGACCCGATACCAGAGAAACGGAGAGAGAGAGATTTAGAAACCGAAAACAATTGATCTGGATTAGACCTTCAGCTCTTTCTATCTCTCCCTCCCTCTTCCTCGTTCTCCTCTGTCTTTCTGTTAGGCATGTACAGAACACAGTCCTCTTTGTGTCGTTCCTTCAGGCCAAGATTGACATTTTTTTTCTTATCATTTTTCAACAATAAGCATTTCAGACCAACAGTTTTAAATATTTATTTATTTATATCATGTCCTGCCAGATGTGATAAATGACTTTATCATTTTGTGTGGTATTTCAGTAATTATACTATATTTTCTATCAAAATAATAAATATATATATATATAATTATATAAATGTGTTCTCTCTCTTTATTTCTCATATATATACACATATACGTAACTACACACAAACACACATATATATGTAGTTATGTGTGTGTGTGTGTGTGTATATATATATATATATAATATGTGTTTGTGTGTGTGTGTGTGTGTGTGTGTGTGTGTGTGTATGTATGTATGTGTGTGTGTGTGTGTGTATGTGTGTGTATGTATGCATGTGTGTGTGTGTGTGTGTATGTATGTATGTGTATATGTATGTATGTGTGTGTGTGTGTGTGTGTGTATGTGTGTGTATGTATATGTATGTATGTATGTGTGTGTATGTATGTATGTGTATGTATGCATGTGTGTGTGTGTGTGTGTATGTATGTATGTATGTGTATATGTATGTATGTGTGTGTGTGTGTGTGTGTGTGTGTGTGTATGTATGTATGTGTGTGTGTGTGTATATGTGTATATATATATGTGTGTGTGTGTGTGTGTGTATGTGTGTATATATATGTGTATATGTATATATATGTGTATATATATATATAAAGAGAGAGTACATTTTTATATATATGTGTGTGTGTTTGTGTGTGTTTGCGTATTTATTTATGTTGAGGATGACTGGAATACTGCAACATAAAGGAAGTTTAGCACTTTTTATCCATGATTCTTTTGATGTTTTTAACATGTTTTTCAATAAATCGTTTGGAGTTCATCAAACCATCTTAAACAGGCTGCGGCTTGCGGTAGCACAAGGACTAACGAAAGTTAATGACAACTCCAATAAGAGCTGACGTCTAGCTGATCTGAGGTGTCTGGATCCTCTCTCTGCTCTGTTGTGTCTTTGTATTGGTTGTCGGATAAATCCTCCTTGAACACACGCACACAAAAGCACACACACGCCTTCTCTCTGTGTTGTCATGTTAATTGCTTCGGCTCCGAAGCTTCGTCCATTGCAGAGCCAGTTCGCGCTCCATCTCCGTCTGCAATAATTAACAAGATAATTGCCCCCTTTTTCGCCCAGCTATTTTTTTCATATTCGTGTTTTTATGTATATACTGTAATAATCTGACAAAAGGGCCGTTCTCGCTTACAGTGATCTAATGTGACAAAGTTGACTGTTTTCAGCCATGTGACAAAGTTCGGATTTATCTTTGCCCACATGCTGTAATATCATCGATTTTCAAATGGAAACCCGACAGTACAGCGACCCGCCGACCTCCAGACTCTTTATGAGAACATAAAGTAGAAAGAAGCAAGGTAGCACTTTCAAGCCCCCTGAGATACCTTCAGCTCCCACAGGAGGAAGCGGAGGTGGCGGGTGAAGAGGTCACGTTGCTGCTGGGGTGACGGAGGTCGCCGTCACGCTCCTTAACGACGCTTTGCCGACCGAATGCGCAGGGGTCAGAGGCTGCAGCGACGCTGGTTCCTCCTCTTCTTCCTGTCTCTCACTCGCTCCCTTTTTTTTTTTTTGGCCTCCTTTATACAATCATTTCTACTCCAGCGCTAATGAATTCAGTCGTTATAACCAGCTCACCTCAAGCCGCTAACAAGCCGATTGCGTGGACCACAGACTCGTGCCTTCTACCTCAGTGGACAAAGCCGGAGAAAAACACGAAAGAGTTGCAAATCAAAATAATGAGCGAGAGCTGCCCCTCCCCGACGTATCTGTCTATTTGTTTTTCCTTCACTTTGAAACCCCTCCCGCTTTCCTTCGTAAACAGAATTGCGCTGTTATGCGGAAATCTTTAGCTCTCGACAGAAATCGCAAAACATTTCGTAACCGCCTTTCTGTACTATTGCAATCGAGCTATATTAACGTTTGACGCTCGAGAGGAAGCAACGGGAAAGCGAAGTCGCGGACCCACAAGTGTGGCTTTTCATAATATAATTATCACTCTAATCGGCCTCGTCGTAAACAGAGGGTGTGCTTAATATTGTTCCCAGTGGAAAACAAGAGCGAAATTACAGCGTTTAACATGATTAAAGTCAACATCACGCCGCGTTACATGTCCGCCACATTGGATGTGCCAGCTAAGGGGAAGCAAGAATGGGGCTGACACCGCCGGCTGCACTTGCTGCAGCTGTGTGATCCAAAAATACATCTAACGAAAGTCACAGGATAGCGACAGAGGCGCACACGTCCTCCCCTATATCAGCGCGGGGCATGAACATTTCTTTAATAACCCCCTCTGCTGTGTCACAGCGCGTAGCGGGGGCCCGCCACCCTCCCACTCCTGAAGTTTTTTTTTTTTTTTTTGCCTGTCTCGCTTCTCATTGATACACTTGTTTTCTTTTATTTTGCGACCCCCCCCTCCACCCTCCAGTCGACTTCAGCGCAAGAAGAGATCGCGACTCATTGACCAACCAACAGGAAACAAGGAAAAGCTGAAGGCTTGGGCTGGGGGGATCGTGCCGTGCTGCCATGCACTGATGCTGCCTGGCCTACAATGTTAATATCAGCAGAAAAATTCAATGTGTTTGTTTTCTTCTGTCTATTAGGGGTGTTCGCCAAGACAGGCATCGCTTTTGCTATTGCTCATATTTAAGGGATGTAAACAAACCCATTGCCCTTAGTATTCAAGTTCATCTCACACTGTTTGTGCTAAAAAGCCTTATGCGGGCCTTTTGACTTTAGACCACCCAGAAGACCATTTAGAAATACTTCAGTAAAGGTTCTACTACTGTAATTGAAGTCTGCTTTAAAATGTTCTGAAAAGTAAAGAGAACTAAATAATAATAAGTTGAATCTAAATGTGTGATTTACTGTAGATATATTTACAATGTTTAATTAATGATTTTATTTAATCTTATATATGCAGGTCATCAAGTCTAATACTGCTTTAAATTGTTGTTATTTTTGTTATTTTGATCCAAAAATAAATATCACGTATTTTTTTCCTGATTTACTTACTTTATCCACTAAAATGTCGTTCAGTGAAACAATTATTCGGGCATTTTACAACAACAATTAGTTGTAATTTATTATTATTATTTATTTATTTTATTTGCAAGGATCCTAGATTTAATTTTTATTACTCATTTAAAACACAATAAAATGTAACAGGCTTCCTTATTCTTATATATTTTTATATTAATGTGTAAGTCAGAACTAGTGTGCTGTTTGCATTTTTACATAAATGAATGACCATTTAACATTATTTCAACCACATTTTGTTGTGTTATTCTGCAAAAAACTTGAAACCTTAAAATTAGACACCTTGGTTAGTTTACATGTTGGCATACATTTTTTTGTTAAGTTGAGTGGTGATTATTTAAAAATTAATAGTTATTAAATTTAAGTTTGCATTAAGTTGTTAGGCCTAGTGTATGTATGTGTGTGAGTATATATATATGTGTGTGTATGTATATGTGTGTATATATATATATATATATATATATATATATATATATATATACTGTACATGAACCCACAGTAGAGTTTGAAGTTCGATAGAAAAGGAATTGGGGTTTGGTCATCACGATCACACCTGTTTTTGCTGCTAGCGGGGCTCTGGGTTTTAGCTCTATTTTTAATGACAGTGCTGGACATTCCAGTTTTCATGTGGGGATAATTAGAGACATGGCCTTGGGCTTGGAGGGTAAACATCACACAATTACAACAGGATGGAGGAGGGGCCCCAGTCACTGGACGAAAGAAATGATGAGGGACAGAAAATGCTTAATGACGGGATGGTGTGGGAAACCGCTACAAAGATTCAAGATCTGCCAAACTCCAAAATGACAACCCCCCACCCCTGTATTTGCCCAGACACATAGAAGCTGTTGCCCAGAACAGAACTGAATGTTCTCTATAGCTGTACAATGTTCTTATCAGTTGCAGGATCGGATTCTAAATGTGCTCTGTGGCACAATTACACACAGGCATTCTCTACATTGTTTTCTGATGGTGTCACTGGACACACAGCTGGGCGTGGCTTATTCACGTCCACCGATCATACTGCGCCTCGTCCATCGATTGTCATGCAGATCATCAAACATGTGGTAGAAAGCAGTTGTTGAAATGCTGGCCCGAGAACGGGCTATCCAACCACATTTTAGATTGTCATTGAAATGATTTATTACTAGTGGAGCTTGACACCTTCGTGACATCTGACAGCTTTAATAAAAGGTTAGAATCCAAAATAACAACTATAATAACATGGCTACACTTAATGCTATATGCAGTGGCTTTGATTTATGTTTTTGGATTAAGTCTAGAAAGTGTCTATTTATTTGCATATTCCACTGCAGTGGAAACCAATAGTTCAGTAACAACACAAGAAGTAGTATGTGTAAAATAATAAATAAGAAAATTAGTTTTGATTGGGTTTTTTTTCCACTATGCAATATATCACATGTATTTATACATTTAAGATGTTGACTGTAACTTGATTGTGTAAAACGCAAATAAATATAGGCTTAACTTGACACGTGTGTGTGTGTGTGTTATGGCTGATGTAATCAGCAGTTATTTCCCTGCTGTTTGTAGATATGTACTGCTTTAATAATTTTATCAAGAATTAATTTTTACTATTTTAGTATTCATTGTTTTGTATATGTGAACTGAGAACTAAAAAACTCATTGCAGTAGGTGGCTGTTTTTTTCTACAGTCCTGAAGACATCAAATGAAGTGTGCACATCCATAATAAAACATGCCTCTCACCTGCGATGAACAGTTTCTGCGTACGACTGATAGGAATGTAATGATAAATCAGTTAATCTAATGCATCACAATTCTCCCTGGAATCGATTCTGAGCTTAGGATTAACAACAGATGGCACTGCATGCTTCAAAAACTGATTGCTTTTACTCACACACCACTTGAACTTAAAATAATCATTCATAAAGTTAAAAAAAGGTTGAAGCGAATGTTTTTATTTATCTATATATTAAGAATAAAAGCCGAGATACAAGTACATTTGACCACTTGAGTTGAACGCACAAGCGGTCTTCTTTATAAGAGTTTGAGTGGACAGTTTAAAACGTGCTTAGAGCACTATCTGCTGCTGAAAACTAAGTTCAGAATCGATTAGATTTGATAACGAATTGTGATGTGTTATGAAAATAACAGAATCAATCAATGAATCAATTTATCATTACACCTTTAATAACAGATAGAACACTTTTGTTTATCCCCCAGAGTCATGTGAGGCACATTTTAGTATGGATGCACGCACTTTATTTGACGTGTTTTGGACTGTTGAACAGAAACACCCACCCACTGCAATGATACTGCTTGAAATAGCCAAGTGTCACGAATAAGTAAAAGGCGTCCGAATCCATTCGCAGAGGTTTATTCATGGTTGGAAGAACAGGGTCAAACAATGGCAAAAAGATCTCTTAGGATGAAGCTTAAATCGAAGTCGAGGTACACAGGCAGATAAGTCACAAGGCAGGCAGCAAACTTACAAAAAACTGGAAAACAGACTGTAGTCTAGATAAAACAGACTGTTATTTATACAGGTGCTAATGAATGGTAGATTGGAGAAAACAAGGAACAGCTGTGGATGAGAGGTGCAGTGTTTCCCACAGGATTTTGAGAGACTTGTGGCGGCAGGCGACGTCACAATAATTAGCATACGTATGTGACGTCATTGCGTCAGTTTGCTTTTAGATTCTGTTGCATACTGTAATGCAACTGAATGCCCAATAAAGCTGTTCACATTATATTTTCGGTAGTCATACATAACAAGTATAAATAGTAAACATTAATACTACCCAGGAATCACTCTCAGTGTACTCCTTAAAGCCTGATTTATTTTCGCGACATTGTGTGATAAAATCAGCATACATCAAACTTAACGTACACCTATAAGCGACTAATGCGCTCGCGTGTGTGTGAGATGCAGGAGCTGGTGGCAGCGGGCAGATGTGGTGTGCACGGAGGGGAGGGGCTGTGTGTATGAAGGTGCGTTCACACCGGAAGCGGATGCGTGAAGCGCGAGTGATTTACATGTTAAGTCAATGCAAAAACGCAATTACACATCCTGCTGCGCGAATTGCTCAAGTTGAAAAATCTAAACTTTGGCGAAAATTCGCGCCGTGTTAACCAATCAGTAGCTTGCTCTAGTAGTGACGTGATTACTAGCAAACGGAGGCAGAATTCCAAAACTATGAAAGACAAAATCATTATCTCTGATACATCTTCTTACTTTCATAAAAACAGGAATAAAAAGGAAATACATAATAGATTCATTAAACCAGAGTTTGCCTATGACATATACCCAAAACAAATTTTACCTCATGTTTAACCACTACAGAGACATCAGGAGGCAGCGGCAAGTGTCAAAATTACTAGCCGCGGCGAGGCTGCCCTCGGCGGATCACCTGGTGTTCACATGAAACTTGCGGCTCCAAAATCGGCGAAGCAAACTTTTAAATAGGCGCTTTCTTTTTTAATAAACCGCAGATTTGTGTTTTAAACAACTACATTCTCGCCTGAAATACTCTTAAAACTAGGGATGCACCGATCCAACTTTTCCAGTCCCAAAACCGATACCGATACCTGGGCTTTGTATATCTGCCGATACCCGATACCGATCCGATACTATTGTTGAATCAACATTATAAACTGCATACCT
>JAUCMT010000053.1:12267980-12291688 GCA_032357475.1 Enteromius thamalakanensis | reverse complement strand
GACCATCTGAATGATCCAGAGGAGTTATGGGAGAAAGTCCTGTGGTCAGATGAGACCCAAGTAGAACTTTTTGGTCTTTACTTCATTCGCTGTGTTTGGAGGAAGAAGATTGAGTATCATCCCAATAACACCATACCTACAGAGAAGCATGGGGGCTGGAAGCATCATGCTCTGGGGGTGTTTTTCTGAACAGGGGACAGAAGGACTGAACTGTATTAGGGAGAGGATAAATGGGGCCATGTATTGTGACATATTGGGCAAAAACCTCCTTCCCTCAGTCAGAGCATTAAAGATGGGTCATGGCAGGGTCTTCCAATATGACAATGACACAGCCATAACAGCGTAACAAGAATCTGGAGTGGCCTAGTCAGTCTCCAGACCTAAATCCAATTGAAAATCTTCGGAAGGAGCTGAAACTCTGTGTTGCTCAACGACAGTCCTGAAACCTGACTGATCTACAGAAGATCTGTATGGAGGAATGGGCCAAAATCCCTCCTCCAGTGTGTGCAAACCTGCAAAAGAACTACAGGAACTGTTTGACCTCTGTAATTGTTAACAAAGGCTTCTGTACCAAATATTACATTTTGACTCAAGTGATCAAATACTTATTTAACACAGTAATTCCCAAATAAATTGTTAAACAATCATACAATGTGTGTTTTGAAGGGACCCGAGTGTCTCAAACATTAGACGATAATGTGGTGTTTACCTTCACACAAGCATCTACTTTAGTTTCTTCCTCCATCTTTTTTGCAGGCTTTCCTGACCCACAGAGTCTTGTTAATATTTAAACAGTCACTGACATTCTGTCTTTTCCCTCTGTCCCTCTCCTCCACAGCAATTGAACCACCCCAACGTAATTAAATACCACGCGTCATTCATTGAAGAGAATGAGCTAAATATAGTACTGGAACTCGCAGACGCCGGGGACCTCTCACAAATGATAAAGGTAAGGACACATGCCGATTTGTCAGCAGTTTCCTTTTTCCTCCCTCGGTGTATTCCCACCGTACCGGCTGCTAGACGACCGAAAAAAGGTGATCTACATCCAGACCACGTTTTTAGAATAGCCTCTGGTTTGGTTGCAACAATCGTATTGTTGATTAGAATCATGCCTTTCTTCGATTCGCTCAGCCGTCCCGTTTCCTCCTGACAACCCTCTCGCATCTACAACCTGATGCTCCACATTTAATGGTCTGCATGTAAAACCCCTCGCCGCCAAATCTCCACCCGCATAAATCAATCCCAGCGCAAACAAAGCGTTTGCAGAAGGATAAATGAGGAACAGGACGGATTAGTATGACGACGCCTTCGACCCGTGCATCATAACGCACGCTTGCGCAAATATCCCGACTTCGGTCTGCTCCAGCGCGCCGCTGGATTTCTCAGCCCTTCTACTCCACAGCGCATTAATTAGTTTTATTTTGTTTTATTAAACAATGTCACTCCAAAGGTGTGTACAGCGGCTAATCCCCTCAGCTTTGTACAACCGAACATTGAGCCATATGTAAAACAGTAGCTGCATAAATTTGACTTTTTTTTTATATATTTTTTTTTATTCTTTTTGATATATTTTGAGTCTCAGCCCCCTCCCCAATTCTCTCTGTCCATCTCGGAATTCAAATGAAATCAAATGGCCCCTTCATTTGCATGCACTTACAGAATATTGCATGTGCCGTGTTTGCTTTTTAAAGGCACAGAGGGGGCTGCCGCTCTCCCTCATTGACATCAAACAGCCCTCTGATATGCAAATAGAAAGGCAGGGGGAAGAATAGATCCACCGGCTTTGTTTGGATGTGGGCCAAGGTTTTCTGGGGCTCGAGACCGCACGCTCGCCGCCGTCCTGTGAAGAGGTACGGCTGGGGATGAGGCTCAAAACCGCCCTGAGTTCGCACAATGAAGCATTACGTCGCGCTAAAATAACCTGTTTTGTTTCGTTAATCAATTCCCGACCCCTTTTAGCTGCCTCCACAAGAAGGTTTACTTCATCGTCGGTGGATTAATTATCGAGACTGCTTGTGAAAAGGTCATAATTACCGAGTCGTTTTGGCGAAGCAAGCTTCATTCTGTCTGAATTAATAGCGTAACGTCATATTAGTTGCTGCTTTGAAGCAAGGTCATGCACTCGTAGACCTCTAAAGCGAGCGCTCTGGACAACACCGTGCTAAAAGCTCTGAATCGCTTCAGAATTTTAAAAAGGATCATTTGATGCTGTATCACACTCAGCGTTTTAGGAGAATAATAGATGTTGGTTTTATGAAGTAGCGTCCAGAATTGTCAGCAGTGCTATAACATCTGTGTGATTAGAACAAACGGTGCGCTTTGATCTCAAATTGGTGAAATGTAATACCAAACGCACTTGAAATTTGCGATTGAGAGATTACATGTTTATGGCCTACAAAGCATCTAAAGAGATGATCGGTCCTTTAAAAAAAAGTCAAACTGCGCTCTGAATAATTTAACGCGCCAAAAAAAATATTTTAATGTTACTTTTACTGCAGTCATGGAAAAATAATTGGGCAATTACAAAAAAAAAACAAAAACTTTGCATTGGATATTGCATCTGATTCATAACTGATCGTTTTCCCGTAACCTCACACTCTAACAGGAACGCCCACCTGGCCGGCGAAACAAAGCTTTGCCGGTTCAGTAATCACCTTATTGATGATGTATATTTTGTACGGGTAAGCAGATGAAGCCAGAATGTAAACTCAACGTGCAAAGTTTCACGTTAAGTGGTTTCTCATAGAAAAGCGCTTTATGGAAAACGCTAAAGCATTAAGCAGATTGTGTTCATATAGTGGCCTCATCTGCTTTTCCATGTAAACTGCACATCATAAATATAGAGATTGTAATATTACAGTTTGATACATATTAAGGCACTTTAAGGGCCGGTTTCACAGATAGGAATTAGATTAAATACAGGACTATACCTTTTGCTAATTTTTAGAAACATGTCCTGCAAAAATGCATTATCTGTGAGCATTTTAAGACCAAACAATGGCAATAATGTATTTTAAGATATATCAGTATAAGCCTTTTCCAATTTAGACATCTCTTAACATTTATTTTAATCTAGGACTAGTCTTAAACCCTGTTTTGGAAACTGCCCCTAAGTGTTTTAACCAATGGTCAAAATTTATATTTTGTTCACACAATTTTTTTTTTTCTTTTATTTGTTGTGAGAGGAGATCTTAAGATTTTAAGCTGTGAAACAGATGTAAAGTCGCTTGTGCTGCAGCTCTACGGATGTTTTGCCCTCCCTTCGAACCGGTCACGTGACTGAAATCAATGAATTAGTTGCTCCAATGGACTCCCGAGTTCGAATCCCGACTCCAGGAGCTACCCCGATTTTGCCCCTCTCTCTTTCTCACGATTAGTTTCCTGTCAACTCTATCCTATCACTACAAAAATAAATCTTAAAAATTTAAAACAAATTCAACTATTGATTCGTTAGAGATCTATTCTAAGAATAGATTCACATGAAACTAGATTGAAACTCAAGTCACGTTATCAGTTTTAAAAATAAAAAGTATATATTTTTTTGTATTTTTGTAAATTTAAGCACATACTGTATATACAGTGCTGTCTTTTTTCAAAATGAAGGCTTTTCTTCAACAAGAAGTGACAGTAAAAACATGTTAATGAAAAAAAGAGAATTTATGCTGTTCTATTAAACGTTCTGTTCATCCTGGGGGAAAAAACAGCACAGCTGTTTTTAATATTGATAATATACTGTAAATGTTTCATCCGCATATTAGGTTTATGTGACTCATGTGAAGACTAGACACTTGCATCACAGGAATAAAATTATCATTATACTGTAAAATATCAACAAATAGTTTCGAATGTAAATGATATTCCACGATATTACCGTATTGTAGTTTTGATCTCATAAAGGCTTGTCTTGGTGTAAATAAGAAACATTAACAATATTAAAAATCTTACCAACCTTTGAACGGTACAAAACATCTGACGAAACATTAATAATAGATGGATAAATAACTTTTACCATGTATTTAGAAGAAACGCCTCGTTTAACATTCGTTTTCAGTGTCAACTGATAAAATCAGTAAATACCAGCCAGTAGCTAATGTGTTAAAATGCATGTGCATCTGTAATGTAAAGATTTACGTGATCTTTTACATGACTTTTTTTGCATTATATTGGTGGAGATGTTTCTCCGTGCTTGTATGCTGTAATCATCCTAAGCATGTGTGCATCTTGAAAGCCTCCCCAAATGTTTGTTTCCCCATGAGGCTCCTGCTGTACTCACAAACTTCAGATGTTTTCCATTGCAGTTGCTTCAAATGAAAAGGGAAGGCAAGTTTATTGAGGGGTTTCAATCTAGAGCCTGCATCAGATTATAGTCGAACCCAGAGCCCTTCACGTTCACGGTCATCCCGTTGTGATCTTTTTAGAGCAGCAGGGGTTCAGCTTTTGAGACCGTTTATATGTTAAGACTTCTTAAACTTAACTGTGTGCCTCAAATAGTTATTCAGCAGGTTGAGCAGTTTGACTGCTAAACATTTGGAATGAAACATTGATGTTATGGGTTAACGAAGATTGCATGCGTCTATGAAAAGCCTATGCTGCCATCACAGCTTATTTATTTATTTGTTTTTTGCCTGCAGCATTTCAAGAAACAAAGACGGCTGATTCCTGAGAAGACAGTATGGAAGTACTTTGTTCAGCTGTGTAGCGCACTGGAGCACATGCACTCCCGCCGCGTCATGCACAGAGGTACACACACACACACACACACACATGTCTTGTGACATGTACATGTAGAAACAGACAGTTAAGGGGACATATTCTACTCTGTCCAATTTTAAGGAATATATCACTTATAGGAGTTTCTTCATTGAAACCTTTTTACATTATCACTTGCTCATCAGTGGATGGGTGCCATCAGAATGAAAGTCTAAACAGTTTTTCACAAGTAATTCACACGACTTTAGTTAGTTTCAGTTAACCTTTAGTGAAGCAAAAAGCTGCATATGTAAGTAACATATTCATAATTAAGGGGTTGGTCACTTCTGGCCAAAAATACAAATCTAAATACATGTCTGTTATCCATTACAATGCTTCCCCCAGTGAAAAAGACCATAACCTGTTGTCCTCTCACATGAAAGTCCACCGACAACTTATTTTGAACCATTTGGACTGTTTTTACTTGGAAACGGTGCTCAGTCTATGCATACTTCTCTCCTAATTCAGACAAAATTACTTTTTTTTTTTTTTTTTTTTTTTTCTGGAGAAGCAATATTATGGATTACTTTTATATTTTAGCCAAAAGCAATGATTTAAAGTTAAAAACATCTCTTAATGATGGATTTATTTCTTACAAACATGCAACTTTTTGCTTCTCAAGTCATGTGGATTACTTGTGGGTTATTGTGATGTACCCATCATTCTTACGGCACCCATTCACTTCACAATATCTATTGGTGAATAAATTTAAATCATATCCATTGAAGAAATAAATTAATCTACATATTTGATGGGCTGAAAGTATGTACATTAAGTTTAAAAAAAAAAATGAACATTTTGTACACAATTTCTATTGTAATAGTGTAGCTATGTATAAAGCACAGTCTACATTACCAACTTGAATTTGTGTGGAGAAATCCTCACCATCATGCAAAATATCCCAATATTGCAAGTTACTAATAAAAAGATTTCAATTCACGCCAAAAAAAAAAAAATCTTAACAGAAGACAGTTAATAGATGGATAAATAACATTGCTATGTATTTCGAATTAAATTTAGAATTTAGAAAGTTTGAATTAAAAAAATTTCTAAAAAGTTGATAGATTATGATATGTAAATATGTCCATATGCTTGTTGATGATGAAATTGGCACTTTTTCAAATTAACTAGTTAATGGGTTAATTTCTACTAATCTAACGTTTTATTTAATTAATAATTGATCTGACTGGTTTCTTAAAAGTATTTACGTATTATGGAACCTGGCATTCAAAAACAACCAGAAAAAGTGCCACTGTTAAAAAAAAAACCTGGTCAACCAACTGATTAAATAGTCAATTGTTGGAAGACTAATCAACCATCTTGACCTATCCCTAATTGGGACACCATTGATCCCCCACTGCATCATCTTCGTGCTGTATTGCATGTTACGAAATAAGAAAACTGGTTCCACTTCTCATCTGCTTCTCATCAGCTCAGAGACAAGACTCTAAGGTCTTTGCTATGCACAAGCTTGACCAGACACACAGCAGAGTGCATTGCATCATCCTTTTGCCATTTGAAAACAAGCAAGATGACGCAACTGTCCATGGCGACCCAAGACCGTGTTCCCTAGTTCCCATGTATTTATGCAACTTTTGTCGAAGTATTGTAACATACGAAACTTGTGCCCGAGTCCGTGTGTTAGCAGTGCTGGTAAAGGTTACAGCAAGCCACGGGTTTACATTCAGATCATTTCTCTTGTTTATTGTAAACTCTCGGAGCCAGTCAGTTCAGATCTTGTTCTTCTAAACCACCTAGGCCTCTGGTACTGTATATGTTACTGTTGGAAATGTCTGACATCAAACATAAGCACGTGCTTCCAGAGCCGTTGTGTCTTGGCTCAAATGACTTTCAAGAGAGCAGCCAAGGTGATGCGTTATACCTCGCTAATGGTAACCTTTCCGTTAACCTTTTCAAGCATTTATACAGGCCGTTTTTTGTTCGCTTTTTGGATTTGCATTAAATGCTTTCTCTGTTTGACATGTGTAATTCTGATCCACAGGTTCTCACACAATCTGCCAAGCTTCGCAGGTTTCCGTAGAATTTAAAATCATGTCATTCATAAAGTTGTATAGTTGCCAAGGAGTTGTATTGCCACTGAAAATTGTACAACTATTGATCTTATACATGCTTTTTTAAAATTATTTTTGCACATGCTGATTTTTTTTTAAAAGAAAATGTTTTCTAGCTGCCTAACATAGATGCGTTTTTGCTGAAATGACAAAGGCTCCCTAAAACTTTATTATATATATATAAGTACATGTGCATATGTGTATTTTTTTTTTTTTTATATATATATTAAACATTACATTTAACCAGCTTATTTACATCAAAAGTAAGGTCTTGTTTTAGTAATATATGTTTGTGAACTGTGTATATTTATGATGTGTATATAAATACACATACTGTAAATGTAAATATAAATAATTGTATATTATATATTAATATATTTTATATATAAACATGTTTTTCTTAAATATTTACAATTATGTGTTTGTACTTATATTAACATAATATACGCACGTTATGTAAAAAATAAACGTTTATTTTGGATGTGATTTAATCATTTGACGGCACTAAGCTAACCATCAAATAAATTATAAAAATGTAAAATAGAAATACTTTAAACACTTGAAATAGAAATATTTGTTTATCTGCTTGGCAGTGTGACCATTAAGTTACATTAAACTGTAAATACGCAAATATGAAAAAAAAAGTGATTTATAACCACAGCATAAATCTTGTGAGCATATTTCTTAAAAAAACATTTAAACGTATATCTTGAGAATGTATATTTGTGGACATGTTGGAGCCATGTTGTCACATCAGATCTACTCTCCCAACTTGCAGGAAAAAATCCAAATAGCTGTTGTTTATTGATTTATTTAACTTCAATTTGATCATGATTTTAGCTACAAATAAAAGTGTAGTACTTTTTAGTACCAGCTCGATTAACATTAATTTTACCATATTTCAATTAATTCTGCAGAAAATGTGGGGAAAAAAGGTTGTCGAATTCAGTTTGTTTGTGCTGATCAGTCGCTAAAACTCCAATCTACTTCCTCCGCAGACATTAAACCCGCTAACGTCTTCATCACAGCCACTGGAGTGGTGAAACTGGGCGACTTAGGCTTGGGACGCTTCTTCAGTTCCAAAACAACCGCAGCTCATTCTCTAGGTAAGCGCTCCTCCCTCCCCGCCTCCTTTTTTTTCTGTCCTTCATGGAAAACAGGAAAATAAGTATTGAATGCGGCGGAAACTGCCTTTAATTACTCAGTAGGGCCCGGATGTGTTTCATTAGGGCTGACTGCAAGCAGAACCATGTGTCTGTTATAAAAAAGCGCCTTCCCGACGGCCCCTGGGGCCAGTCCAGAGCAAAGCGTGCCAGTGGCTGTATCCATTTCATTGAGCAGTTGGCCTTTCCGGTTGCCTTGACCCTTGCGACCTCGCTCGGCACATATGATGTCTTGAGGAGTACAGGATCTTGAATCCCTAACGACGCTAGGCTAGGACACCATGTGGTGACAGAGCAACTTTAGCAAAGTTGCCTGAGGAGGTGCTGCTGTTAACGCGCCTTATATTCGAGATGACCTGTTGTTTAAAATCTCATTTCAAGAGTATACAAATTTGTTAACAGCTTGTCTTCTGCTTTATAGCTGTTTGCATTGACAAAATGATTATTTTCACCATTAAGATCATATTCATAAATCATGTGCTTGATCCAATCTACATTTAGATTACCTTTGGCATCATTGAAAACAGTAAAAATACTAACAATTTAGTAATTTAGTACCAACAACACCTGGCAATAGTCTTTTGCAGATTTTAAAATTATATATATATTTTTATTTTATTTTATTTTTTGTAGCAGTGTTATTTAATACGACACCGTTTCATTACTGCAGAGTAAATGCTTCCCTATTTATTTAATTATTATTATTTTTTAATGCATGTACATTTATACTTTGTATGCTATACTTTGTATTATATTTGAGCAAATGGATACATAAATATGCTCTAGTGCGAGTGAGTTTTCTATATGAAGTGCACTTAAAATATGAATCTGGTCATTTTAATCTAATTACGATTGCAGGACTTCTATTTCTGCATTTGTAATTATTAGTGCTATTGGTGACAGGTTACAGTAAACGTAACACAATTAGCGCACAGGAATAGATTACAACTATAATAGAGAATAACTCTACAGTCTTGTATTCAAGAACTACAATATGAATATAAATGGCATACAAATCCATTATGTGAAGTGTGCATCTGTGTGTAGGTGTATAACAGTATGTTGTATGTCAGCGGTTGATAAGTGTAATGTCGACAAATAAAAAAAATAAATAAAAATGTTTTGCAAGTGTCTAGAAATATGTTCACAGTTCATAAGAATAAGTTCACAGCATGTCTTGCATTGCAAGCTTCCAGCCTTCACCTCGACTGCAAACAGCACTGTGAAACACATGGAAACCTGAGCTCACAGCGCCCTCTACAGGACGCTCCGCTCCCTTGTTCGGTAGCCCGGCTTTTCAGGATGAGCTACAATCTCCGCAAGGGCTTAATCAGGGTTGTCCTTAATCATGTCTTAATGGCGCCTGCGTCACCTGGGGACCGGAGGAGCCGGTGGATCCGTACGACCACATCATCCATTCGCACCTGCTCTCGGGGCCCGGTGCCACGCGGTATCATTTACAGACTGCCATGTTAGGGATCCCTAACAACGCTTTTTTAGGACCCCGACGTGATTTATAACCGCTAATGCATCGGCGAATTGTACCACCGCAGTTGCACTTGTCTTTTGTAGAGTTATCTACCTAGCTACCTCCCTACCTACTTATTTATTTATCCGAGCGCCTGGAATTCTTCTCTCGGGATGTTTTAGTATTGACAGTAGGCATGTACAAACGAGCATAAAGACGCCCAGGTAGGTACAGCACACATGCGAGAGAGAGTCTCCCGCGGTTCTCTGTCACCTGTCCCGTAGGCTCCGGCTCTCCATACGAAGGCTGAAGGTTGAGCCGTAGCAGGGTATGAAATTCATGAGCGTCTACATGGCAGGTTAAATTCACCCATGGGCAAAGAGACCTTCGATCTGTGTCTCCCTCAGGGCGGGCAGACCAAAGCTTCCCGTTCTCGCTCGCTCCTCGCAGTCGCTCCCCCTCTCCGTTTCTCTCCCTGCATGGGGCCGTTTTGGGGCGGAGGGTGCAGGGTTGCTTGGGTACGGTTTGGGGGTTGACAGTTCAGCCTGTAATGAGACAAACCACCACGGTAGAACTCTGGGGTGCTCGTTGTATGGAGGTCCGGGAAGTGCCGTTCCACGGCTGTCAATTCTTCTCTTAAGAAGCCGAGCCCTAGCCTTTTAACTCAGTCTCCGAGTGGCTCCGCAGCCCACAGATACAAACAAAGCGCAAGACTGAAAGAAAGGAAAAGATAGCTGCTCTTTACATTTCCCCGCCAGAGGCTTCCTAGCCTTTAAATTAAGCAGGGTGGCGAGCTGAAAGAGAGAGGAAATCGGAACAAAAGAAAGCAGAGAAGAGAAATAACAATTAAAATAAGGAAACGTAAGCTAATCCTGAACCTTCACGTTCTGCTATTATTGCCAAGAGCGGTGCTAATTATGTGCTAGCATCTCATCCAAAGGTTTAGAGGTGACTGAGAAAGCCGTTCTGACTGAGAGGTCTGAGGAGTTAACGGGACCGAACGGATTTCTCTGCTAATCCCTCACTTTGCGCGGTTTACACTTCTTTTTTGTAATTAAGCATCTTTGTGGATTTCCACATAATTAGCGTATCTCTTACAGTCATCGTTAAAAAGGGCCCGTTTTTGAAAGAATGTGTCTTTAATGCCATAACTGTTCATAAAAATGGAACAAATCCCAATAAGTAATGCACACTTAAACTGACGTATTGCTGAAGTAGCTGTTATGTAGTGCTAGGCTTTTCGGAAGCTATTAGAATGAGAGGTGATTAGTTATGTATGACATTAAAACCATTTTCTGTGTAACTTTGCACCTTTTTATTCTTTCAGTGTTAAAATAAGTTTTTTTGTAAGGTAGTTTTAACTTTAAGCAGACCGTTCCTGAGAGCATTCCCACCAAAAAATGTCAAAACATTGCTTTGTGTTAGAATCCGGCAACATAACACTAGTTCATCTAATAGCATCTGTGTTGACTTTTTGCAGATTTTTATCTTAAAGGCATAGTTCACCTAAAAAATGACATTTATGTCATTATTACTCACCCTTGTGTCATTCCAAACCCATAAAACCTTCATTCATCTTCGGAAAACAAGATATTTTTGATGAATTCTGGGGGCTTTCTGACCTTCAGTAGACAACAACAAAACCACTGATTTCACATGGACTATTTTAGCACCCTACTACCTTCCTGGGCCTGGTCTTTTACAGTATGTTGCCGTCTATGTATTCTCTCGGATTTCTTCAAAAAAATTTCATTTGTGTTCCGAAGATGGCCTTAATTAATGACAGAACTTTCATTTTGGGGTGAAATATCCATTTAATATCCATGATAATTTATTTTAATACATATGGCTTTTTTAGATTGGATCATCTGTGGATATAACCATGCGCTTATGACTACTGAAGTCAAAAATATTGACTGGTCCGATTCGGTTGAAGCCAGTTGGAATTTCTTATATTCCAGGTCTCACCTTCTGTTTGACTTTCTTTCACTTTTATAAAAGAAAATGCTTTTTAACGTCGGTCGGTTTGACACACTGATTGCATCATAGGGCGAGACAGTAGGAGGGAAGGGCCACGTCTTTGCTTGTGTTTTTCTCAGCAAGTGTTTCAACCTCAGCCCCTCTACCCGCCCAACCATCCTGACACCGTTTGGTGTAGAGACGTTTCGCTTTGGCTCTTGTTCTTGCCACCTGAGACTTCTTAACACTTTGTCAGATCTGAGCTGTTTGTGCCAAGGCTAAACTTTCGTAAACTGCAAACATTTGTCAGAATATAATATTTTTTTTATAAACCCTATTTTTTTCGGGGTTTTTTTTAATATATTTTTTTACCCCTCCCTCTTTCTATCAATCTTTCACGCTGCCTGGCTGGTTGGCCACAGTCACTGAGCAGTAAGGAGCTTGTCATGGCTTCAGGGAGTATAGCACAGGGAGTTTGACTGGCCTCTTGGGTCCCGCTCTTCTGCCTGATGGCTATTAGTCACTGCCAATTACCCACAATTCTTTGCAGGGCCTCAGACTAAGCGACCTGACGCTCTGCTCAGTCTCACGTGTGTCACAGTGCGATTCTCAGTGCCTTCCAATATATGCAACATCATGGCACGTAATCGTTTACCTTTGGCATGCTTCCCAAACATTTGAACCATCTTCCATTGGTTGAGCATACGATAATCCCGCCCACAAAGTAAAAATAAACACTTCATACTCTGGGAGCATGTTTTGAACAGCTAGACCAAACCAATATATGCTGGTCACGCATTAGCCTGTGCTACTGTGTGAAATCATCAGATAGGAACTAAATTATCCTGTGGCTCAACTGGCAGAACCATCGAAGACATTTTGGTACAGTGGCTGTTTTGGTTTTACTAAATTTCAAAGACAGTCAAAGAGTGGAGCGAAGGGAAAAAAAAAAACATGAGTGAATTGATTAAAGTTTCATTTTTGGCCATGTTGAATGGCTCCTGTTGTAAATCATTGAGGTTCTTTTGTAATGAGAAGTGAATGAGAGATTTGAAATCTCCTCACATGTAAGCTGAGATTTTCATTCCCCAATACGCACACTCGCAGACCGACATCCCCCCACACCCTCACCCCCCCAAGGCTCCCTAAACCACCCACCTACATGCATTCATGAACATCAACATTCGGCTCCATCTGTAAAAGTTGTTCTACAACTCATAATCTGAATGCCAAATTACACGGGTTGTGGTTTTTTCCCAGATCATGTTAGTTACATCATATATCTCAAATGAATGCGGTTTTATTTCATTACTATTGTTCTAGTAAATTGTCTTTGTATTAAATGTCACGTCTGTTTCGTTATAGCAGTAGTTCTTTTTTTTGGGCAGATGTGTGTTTGCTTCTGTGTTTGTCATGGGAATCGAGAACCATATGTGTAGGTGACAACGGTAACAAACTACTACATAAACGAAATTAGCGCAACAAAATGGAAACAATTCGCAAAACAACAAAATTAGCACAACACAACGGAAACGAGCTACTACACAGATAAAATACGCACAACACAATGGAAACAGTTCGCAACTTATGTGCGGAATTTACGGACATTTCGCGCAGGAGATTGCCAATAACAAGTGCAGGCAGATACCTTAATTATTATTGTAAATTTGAAATGGTTATAATACGCTGGGTAATGATTATTTAGCAATAAATAGGAAATGTTTTTTTTTTTTTTCTGCTGTACCGATAGCAGAACAGTTAACGTCAAAGGTTTTCGATACAGCTTATGTTTTTCTCTGTTTGCACAAGCTCTGCGCGTGAAATGATGTGAATCCTCATGTTCTGTTTATGCTGCTCTTTTCACGTATAAAATTAATCCCTGGAAACAAATTAAGCTATTTTTAATTGGCCACAGCCACGTATCAATTCAAATTGAATTTACTTGTAATCTTGTCGGTTAGTAATAAAATGACCTAAATTAACATTTACTCTATTTCCAATACAGTCTAATAAAATTTAATCAGGAAAACAACAAAAACTGCTTATGAAAATTTAATGAAAACTCCATTAAACTTATTTTTATGTAGGCCTATATAATTTAATAATGGGCTTTTTAAAGTTTTTTTTTTCTCAAGTGGATAAAGAACAGACTACTTGCATATGATTTGTGAAAAGTTGTATGAAAACAGCTTAGGGCTTTTTTTTTTTTTTTTGCGATACACTAAAACTTAGGCGACAATTTGTTATTTTAAGGATGTCGTCATTACGCAGACCATTTTAGAGGCAAAAGGCCAGTTTGATGGGAACAGGCTGGAGAAAACAAATTTTGCAAAAAAATTGCGCAAAATTTATTTGTCGATAACAAACTGGATGGAAACTTGGCTAGTGTTAAAAAACAGCTTAACATGTTTTGCTGCAGAACATAATGCTTTTTTAATTAATTTTGACAAAAATTGAAAGGGACAGCATTTATTTAAAATAGAAATCTGTTGTAACATTATAAATGTCTCTACTGTCACTTCTGATCTATTTGAAATTAGTTTCATTAAAAAACAAACACAAAACTCTACTAACCCCAAACTTTTCAATGGTTTAAATGTTTTTCCCTGCACACTGTACACACGCATCGCTGAGTTTGTTGTTAGCAACCTCTCTTTAGTCATCTGAAACCTTTGTCAATGAAGCATCCATGGATGAACTCCTCGCATAGCAAACCAGACAGCCTAACTCTCTCTCTCTCTGTCTCTATCTGTCTTTTTTGTCTGTTCCAGTGGGCACCCCATATTACATGTCTCCCGAGCGAATACACGAAAACGGATATAACTTCAAATCTGACATCTGGTCGCTAGGCTGCCTGCTCTATGAGGTAAGGTATAGAAACCCGTCCCATCACTCCCCCTCCTCCGTTTATACACCCCCAGCCCTCCCTAACTCTCCCGTTCTCTTCCTGAGCTTCTGCCAGCACTGTTCGTCTCCTTTTGTGAGACGACGCAATCCTACACGTTGCGGTCTGTCTTGAAAATTACAATATGGTTTTGTACTCTGAGGTAAATGGTCTCCACGAAGGATACCTGGAGTATGTTCCCAAGCTGATGAGGAAATTTGAATGACATTTACATGTGTTTTAAATAACATCCACTGCTCTTGCTGCGAAATGATACTGACTGCTTTGATTAGGGCTTTAATAGCATACGCTTCTCCACGACACAGCAGAACAGGATCCAACGGTTTTATCTTCAGCCCTCAGTTTAAATTGAGAATGAAGTTGCAAGGAGGTTACCAGTGTTTTTTCTGGCTGTGAGAAATGTTTAGACCTTAAAGGGATAGGGAATTTTTTTAATGAAACACGAAAGGTAAATTTTTTTGAAGAGCATGCTTTTGAATATAATGAAAGTGAATGTGGATTGAGGCTGAGTTGTAAAAAGTTGACTATTTGACTCTGTTCCAAGTTTTCTGAAGTCATATGGTAAATTTTAATAAAATTTAAGTTATATATTAAATATAAGTGAGATGTTAGGAGTGATTAGATCAATGAGTCTTTGAGAAGGGAATCAGTCAGTCGTTCACAAGTCAACTGATCCTGTTGATTTATTTATTTATTTTTATAAAGATTATGGCGTTCATAAAATAGATGAAAAAGAAAGATTCATTCACAAATTAAACATTACTACTTCTTGCTTTTAGAAATTGACCAGGAAGAGCTACAAAGGACAGATTTTCATTGATTAACTAGATTTTGATCTGTTTACAAGAATGCAAAGCATCAATAACCATATAAACCATGCGCTCTTCTGTCATTTTGAAGCTTGAAAGACAAAATATCAAAAATGACAACTAAATATTTTTTATTTTATATTTTATATTTTATATTTTATATTTTATATTTTTTATTTTATTTTATTTTATTTTATTTTTTATTTGATTTTATTCAAGGTCTCCCTCCAGTACTTCTGTTATAATACAAATAAACTCAAAATATGTTAATATAATATTTATTCAATGTTGTTTGATCTTAATGTTTAGTGTGTGTTGTGGCTTTTTTAACATTTTAATTAATAAATGTATTAAAGGGATAGATCACTCAAAAATTGTCACTTACTTGCCCTCATGTCCTCTTTCTTATGTTGACGATACAAGAAGATATTTTAAAGAATACTGGTAATCAAACAGTTGATGGTCACTATTGACTTCTGTAGTATTTTTCCCTACTGTGGAAGTCAGTGAGGACAAACAACTGTTAGGTTCTTTAGAATAACATCATTTGTGTTCGTCATAGAGAAACCCATGCAGGTTTGGAACAAGAAGGATGAGTAAATTAAATTGTTTTTTGTGCAAGCTATCCTTTTAATACAACTACATTTAAATAATTTACAGACTAATAGGCCTCCCCTGATTGAAAACCACTGTTTTTATAGGAGTCATTATCTTAGACAAGAAAATCAAGACAAATTATTTCAGAATGCAGAAATTAACTTAACATTTTTGTGACCGCTTCATTCAGAAGTTGTTAAATAAAAACAAAAAAAACAATAATTACCTGGATATTCTTCATAAATCCTAATTTTGTGCTCAACGAATGACAGTCTTTGAAATGACATGAAAGTGAATAAGTTATGATAGAATCTTAATTTTCAGGGCAACTGTCCTTTGAAGCATCTTACAGTGTGAGATCTTACATAACAGATCTTGCGACATTGCAGATCCCTGTTCAAAACGGGGCATTTTGTGTGCTGCTCTGTTTTTTTGGCCCTGGCTTCCTCTTAACCAGGTGACTTAGGCCACCTGGAATGGGTAGCAGCAATCTGTAAATGACACGATGCTTGATCCCGGGGGACATACTGGCTACCAAAAACTGGTGTATAAACACGCGCAAGCAGGCGCAAATTCACACTTGCACAGTGTGGAAATAGACACATTGTTAGTCCGGTACCCGTTCTATCCCTTCAATCCCTAGAGTGTGTGTGTGTGTGTGTTTTTTCTTTTCCTCCACTTCGTCTTTTGCCTCTTTTTTTGGGGGGGGGAAGCTTACCAGTAGCTACACCTCCCAAAGTGCCTGGGGCTGAAAAACAACCATCTGAGTTCACCGCTGCTTGGAGACAGCGTTTCTTGGCACTAATTAGTCTCCCATAATGCACCAGGCCCATCAGTGTGATCAGTCCACCCTGCTTAGCAGTGGCCATGGGTCAGCCAAGTGCGGGGAGAAGGCAAACGGGGAACAGTTGTGATCTCTTAAGCTTCTGTTAAAGCCAGGTCCGGGCTCGGCTCGAACAGATCGGCACTGTCGCCCCTTGGTACATGAAGACTTTCATCTTGTCCCGCTTCCAGCAGGTCACGTGACCTGAAGGAGGCGGGGAGCTGTGAGGTGATGAATTGACATCTGTTTGAGTGACAGATCTGATGATCGGCAAACCCGCCGGCAGTTGCTGTGATGTTGCGGTAACGGAGGGCTTTGGATGGGTTTTTTTTTTCGTTATTACAAAGTTTTGAAGTTTACATCATCTCACTGTTTAGTGTATTTTATTGTTATTCTAAAAATCAAAAGACTGCAAAAGTTTGTGTGTGTGTATATATAATATAATATATACAGTATGAGAGTGAGCTAGTCTGTGTTTGGGTCATTGAAATGTCCTCAAAATATTTACAATTTATGATCAAATGACATTTTTACATATTTAATTTCATTTATAGTTAAATCTATTTTTTATTTTATTTTATTTTTTTAAATTTTATTCAATTTTATTCCCAGTACTTCTGTTATAATATAAATAAACTCAAAAGATGTTAATAATTTATCATATTTATTCAATGTTGTTTAATCTTAATGTTTACTGTGTTTTGTGGCTTTTTCAACATTTTAATTAAGAAATATATTAAAGGGATAGATATATGTGGGCCGTTGGTGTGTCCTCAATTTAACAAAAAAAATTACAATAAAAAAAATAAAGTTTCAGAATAAATTTACAAATTTTTTTATTTATTCAATTTTTATGTTTTAAATTTTGTAAACATCAATTATTTAATTACAAATCTAATTTTCTTTTATGTTTATTAATTTCTTTGCAAACTTGCATCACTACCTGAATTCATTCAGAAGTTTGTTAATAAGCTATGAAGCAGGTTCTTCATTATAATATCAGAACAGCTGTATGCTATATGACATTTTACCTCGGGATATCCAAATTAGTTTTAGTTTAGAAACGAAAAACATCATAATAGAGATGTACTGTATTCAAGCCATTGGATGTGTGACATCAATTTTGAATGCATTTTTGAATAATTCAGTAGATGGGACAAAAAGAATGTCATTTCATTGATGTTCATTTCATACATATGGACCAATATACTGTGTATGTCCAGTTTCATTATTTAGCTTGTTGTGTGTGTGTGTGTGTAAATATTGTCTTAGTATACAATCGAAAGCTAGCTGCAGTGCTGAAGCACTGAATTGGTAATTTGCAGACTTGTGCCATCTTCCATTGATCCTCATTGATCTATTTTGTGTGAAAGGCCTATATGTGTGCATGTAATTCCTTTATTCTGAGAGCATGAATCATTCAGTCGATGTGTTATGGGGGATTCGAGGAGGGCGGGGGCGGTGCTAGCTGTTGAGGTCACAAGGCCTCGATTGAAAATCATCAATACCTGTGCATTGTATTCCTCAATATGCATCTGCTATTCCGTTTGATGCCGATTTTCTCAGTTGGAGCTCATTTGGTCAGCTGATGTGGCTGGCCGGCCGTCCTGTGATGAATAGGAGGGGTGCAGGACAAGGCCAGAGCTTGGGTTGACTCCCCAACGGCCTTCACGGCAGACGGGACACGTGTTCTCCACTGTGCATCTGTCAATAGCACTGCACTGTACTGCACGGTTCGTCTGCATTATTGACAGCTCTCTGCAACATAGAGAAAATCTGGTTTGTGGTAAGTGGAAGGATTGAGGGTCACACCGTCTGTTTGGGTGTTTAGTTCATGCTTTGGGCATTCAGCAAAGTACCCAATAAAGGTTTTAGTAGACTGAAAGCTAACTGCTGTTAAACAGCCATTCACACACACATACAGGTGTGTCTGTAAAAAGTTTAAGTAAAATTTTAAAGTTGTGGTTTGAGTTATGAAAAACGGTGAATAATGATTTCACATTTTTAATAAAATATAGGTTTTCCAAAACATTTATTTATTTTTTATTCTAAAACTAAGAAAATTTAAAAGCTGTGTTTTAAATTTGAAGTTGATATCTCAAAAACTTGACTTTCAGTAAGATTTAGGAATCTAAACATTAAGATTTTTGGTCTAAACATTAAATTGTTTATATAGCAAGTACCAAAACCTTTACCAAGTTCAAATTAAACAATTATTGTAACTAAGTGGAAAAGGCATAGGTTTTTAAACCATATTGCAAATGTTTAGTGATGATTTTGTTTTTATTTACAGTAACATTATCTTCATTTCAATATTAGTACTACAACTGAAACTAATTTAATTTGAACTCATTTTAATTTATTAAGTTTTGTAAAAACTTTGAGTAAAAAATGTATATAAATATTAGATATATCTGAATGAATGTATTTATATATAAATAATATATACAGTAGGACACACATTAGGAAAATGTACATTATGTAAAATAAACATTAGGTAAATGTATTTATTATTATTTATTTTTTTGCATGTGGTTAATCACTATTAATCATTTAACAGTATCGTATTTAAAAAAATTATTAAATTAATAAACACAAATTATTTGAATCGTTTTACTTTTAGGTCATAACAACATTGACTTTAATGTGTTAAAGTGCTGACTGCAAAGGAGCATTTCGTTGCTCAGACCGACTGAGCAAATATGCTTTCTTCAGTGTTAGAGTTAGTGCCTTAAGATCAAAAACACACATCTTTATGATCATCATGCTTATGAAGCACTTTTTCTGGATTCCCTTCATAGATTTGTATATGCAACTTTTAATGAAAGGTTATGACTAATGTCTTTTGATGAATCATTACGGTAAACAAACATTTAGCTGTGCAGTGAATTCACCTTTCAGATGACTTGAATCAGACCTTCCTTCCTCTAACCATCAAGACCATTTCCTGTGACTGTATTAGCCTATGATCTTGGAGAGCTGATGCAATTGGTTTTGGTGTTGAGTTTTATGACGCTGAAAATGAAAGGATCGTCTCGAGCTACCCAGATGGCCCTCTCGGTGTCCTCGCAGTTTCCACCCCGCAACGTCTTCTTTCTCTATTAAAGACAGACCGAGTTCATATTGGTGGATCTCTGCGCTCACGGTCTGGCCTGGCCGTTTGAAGTCCTCTTAAACCCCTTCTTAATAGCCGCTCTCGAAGGTGTTTCGGATTTATGTTGGCATAAATAAGAGGCAGAGACCGTTGCATCTCCCTTCATCGCAAAAACACGAGGCCAGGTTTCCTGCTCCAGGTTTTACAATTAAAACTGTGAAGTCACATCTTCGTTTACGACCATGTGTTTTTAGTACAACGTCGGAGATGAGACCCGAATCGGATTAACAAGATTGGTAAAAGTAAACAGATTAGCATGCACTCCATGCAAGAGGCGTGTTGCATTTTTGATGCGTGTTGCTAATGATATTCTGTCATTAAATAAGAATGCTTAGTCCGTAGTTGTCGGGATTCAGTATAACGCTTGGTTTTCAGAGTTCGGGAGGTTTATTTATTACATTTTTAAAGCAGATTTGATGAAGTGTTATCCCACACCTGAATAGTAAACATCCATCAAGACGTTTGAGCTAATTAAACCCACCCCGCATCCTATTCAAATATAGATTACCCAGTATACCTTGGTGTCTTCTCACCATGGATCTCAGGTTTTAATTTGATAGCTTAGTGAATTAATTTGGCCCAGCCGTGTACAGCTGCGGAATACTCATGTTCTTTAAAGATGCTTTGGGAGAGCGGCGTACGTGAACGCCGGCATCTCTGAAGAACTCTTAACATTCTGATGAGCCGCCGCACCCATGTTTTGCTAATGATGCATAAAACCGAGAAGCGCTGCACACTCATTCAGCAAATTTACGAACATAACACCAGTCTGAAACTTTTCTTCTCAGGGTGATGGTGCTGCTAAGAGAAGTGGTGTTTTTTCCCCTTCTTATTTGTTCAAGAGGAAAACCCAGAGAGCTTATACATCTCTGTGTGTGTGTAGGTTAGGCAGTCGTACAAGTCGTTGCCTGTTTGTGGCATCAGATCAAGTCGCAGAGTATAGATTCATATTTAATTGTGTCCCTTCCTTATGCCTGCGCCTCCATTGATTAATATATCATTAAAGAAGAGTGTGAGAAGGATCAGCAGCATGAAATAATGATGGTTTTCCTAACACTCGAACGTGACTCTTTTTATACGCTATGCCCTCTTCCATGACTCTTGAGAACCAGGACCTTCACTAGGAGATTAATTGGCATGCAAAGAGTTCAATGAAGTGCAAAGATCAATATTGAAACAATGAAAAGATCTCCTAGATTGAGATGAATGCTGATGCGATAAGCCAGTGTTTATGTTCATGTCTAATTTCCCATAAATGGCGTTCAAATTTTCTTTTGTTAAAATGAATTTGAGATACCATTTTGATATTTGCCAATGATTAGTATTCAAGTGCGTTGTTAAATTAATAGTTTTGTTAGAGATTCGAAATATAAAATCTACAAACACAGTAAATGAGCATGCATATATTTATTATTGATGACTGCGATTTATAAAAAAAACAAAAAAATCTCTGAAATCATCCAATTACCCATGTTACCAATGAATTAGTGTGTTTGTGTGTGTATACATTATTTATTTATTTTTCGCATATTGGTAAAAACGGAACCTGTTAACGGTAATATCTAAATTTAATAGTTTAACTGTAAAAAATATTATTTAACCCTAGTAAATAAACCAAAATACATAATTTTTTGCCAACAAAGCTGTTTTATTGGTTAAATCAGGTAAAAAAATTGCTCTTTATAGTAACAGTTGCAGGTTACCACTTTTTACAGTGTGGGAACAATATTTAACTAATATGGAAATGTTTATAGAAACCACCGACATGATGACAGAAGTTTCAGGTGACAATTTTTACAAAGTAATAAGCTATAGCCTTATGAGCGGTGCACTGACATAAGTGCCACTGCTTTTCAGGTGTCCCTAGACCTAGATAGGTCTTCGCCTGGCAACTTATTGTTATATTAAAATAAAGACATAAAACGGCGAAACAAAACTTAAAAGTGAATAAATCATAGCATAGTTTACATTGTGATTGGCTACTTGTTACACAATGTAATCATTTTAATTCATAATGCGAGTTTGCGTTGCATTCTCAGTGCTACCACAAGGGGCACTGTGTTAGCGCAAAACTGTCTATTGCAGCCTTTCAAAACTATACCCTTTTGTAACATTACAATGAAAAATATTTTTAATGGGTGAGAAATCACCCCGCTGAATGTTGGCATTTTATTTTGGTATTTTTTTATTTTATTTGTGTCTGCATTTGCATAGAGAAAAAATAAGCTCTGTATAAATGTATTTCAAATATAGTTCACCCATTATAAAGGTACTGTTGCAAGCCAGGGCGGTCAGGTTGTATACAAGTAGGTACTAGAAAAGAGTCTGTTTTTGTCTTCCTATTTGGGTGGCCATATGTGTTTGTCTTTTTTAGTTGTTTTTCGTTCCTGTTGTTGGGATATTGTGAGCATCTGTCTATGTGTGTGTGTTTCTGAGCAGGTGTGGCTGTTTTTACGTGTCTGGTGTGTATTTGTGTCAGTGCACTTATGTGTTAGTGGTTGAGATTCTGTTTAAGTATGTTCCTCTGAGCTTTGGTGTATGCGTGTGTGTGTGTGTGTGTGTCCCCTCTTTTGTGTGTAAACGCGTGTGTCTTTCGCCATCGTGCACCGGTAGCCGAAGCCCCGCAGACAGACAGCAGGCCAGCGTGGTGCGGTGTGGACTCCTCTGGAATACCAATGAGGGGAGCTGCTGGGCTCCGGGGGTCAGGGAGCAAGTCAATCATCTTGCCCATCGCCTGGGCGCCCCGAATCAAATTAGCCTGAAAAATTCAGGGGCCGGGAGCACGGGGCGAGCAGCTGTCAGGGCCAAGAGCGCCCAGGCACTAATGAACCAGATGAATAGTGCAAAAACTCCAAAATAAAAACAGGACAGTTGACATTTTTCATCTGTCAGAAGCAGAAGATGCATGAAAATATGGTGGTCCTTGTTTAACCCTTTGCTGGCTACAGCTGCTACTCGCCCCTGACCCTCCCCCCCACCCCCCCTCTGTGGCCACACTTCCACAGGTACGCACACCGCATGTAAACAGTCGAAGCCGACGCTGCATTTTCGTCTCGCTCAATGCCGTTCTATGGCACTGCACGTCACAATTATCCAGAGGAACTTAACGCAAGAGCGGTAGCACACTGCTGAGACAGATGTTGCTATGAAATTATAGGTATATCACTTACTGTATATGAGTGGGGGGAAAAAACAGTAGTTGTGAAGATTTGTTTGTTTTTTTTCACTGAAAGACACACCAAACGCAGTCTGGCCAAACACTCATTCACGGAGCCCATTACTGTCACACACACAGAGACACATTCCCATCCCTGTAACTGATGGAGGAACAAGGTAATCAAATCCAGCATATACAGTGGGTACGGAAAGTATTCAGACCCCCTTAAATGATTTTAGCAAACAGCTGCATTCTAACAAAGAGTGAAAAGGTTAATTTTTTTCCTCATTACAGAAAAACACAGAATTGTTGATATTTTTTGCAGATTTAAAAGAAAAACTGAAATATCACATGGTCATAAGTATTCAGACCCTTTGCTGTGACACTCATATATTTAACTCAGGGGCTGTCTGTTTCTTCTGATCATCCTTGAGATGGTTCTACACCTTCGTTTGAGTCCAGGTGTGTTTGATTATACTGATTGGACTTGATTAGGAAAACCACACACCTGTCTATATAAGCCCTTACTGCTCACAATGCATGTCAGAACAAATGAGAATCATGAGGTCAAAGGAACTGCCTGAAGAGCTCAGAGACAGAACTGTGGCAAGGCAGAGATCTGACCAAGGTTACAAAAAAATCATGCTGCCCTTAAGCTTCCAAAGAGCACGGGGTATCCATAATCCTTAAATGGAAGATGTTTGGGACGACCAGAACCCCTTCCTAGAGCTGACCGTCTGTCCAAACTGAGCTATTGGGGGAGAAGAGCCTTGGTAAAGAAGAACCCAAAGATCACTGTGACTGAGCTCCAGAGATGCAGTCGGGAGATGGGAGAAAGTTGTAGAAAGT
>JAUCMT010000053.1:12211945-12226554 GCA_032357475.1 Enteromius thamalakanensis | reverse complement strand
AAAATTTCGGCTAAGAGTGTGTTGTAACGCAAGCATTATTGAAAATGTAACGAGTAAAATATTACTGAAATTTGATTCGTAATGCCTTACACTACTGCGTTACAGCAAAAAGTAATATATTACTGTAATATGTCACTTTTGTAACGCGTTACTTCCAACACTGATGTCCTGTGCTTGAGAAATTTCCTGTCTCCTATATGGTGCAGATTGATTACAATGCCTTGAGGAGGGGTGGATGGGAGCCTAACTGAACCCTGTAACCTTTTCTTATGGCCTTTACGGGAAGTCCCCAACTAAGGATTTTCACAGCAGAATCGGAATTTTTGAATCTTACAGATAAATGACTGACAGTCAAATCATGTTTGGGGGTGAGGCAAAATAAGAATCAAGTCAGTCATTTGTTAACACACAGGGAAAATGTGTACCAGAGTCTCGCAGATACAAAAAATAAATAATATTTTATATTTCCATTTAAAGATAGTTAACAATAAGCGAAACCCTAAGAATTTGCAACATATTTTACAGTAATGCTCTCATTATAACATTATGTACAGTATAGGACAATAGTTATTAATGTTCTTATTAATGCAGGATTTTAGTCAGTGGGATTCATTAAGCCTATTACATATAAAATACGCTTTATTTATATAGCATTATGTTAATATTGCGATTTGTAGGCTATCTGAACAAAATTCCCAGAATGTAAAATTAAACGTGTTTGTGTGGCTCTGAATGAAGTCCTTTTGTGGACACGCTCTTCATGCGATGTAACGGTATCAAAATTTCACAGTACGGTAATATATCAGTATGAATGGCACGGTACGGTATTTATTGAATCATTTACATAAAAAACAAAACTAATTAAGAGGCTCAAAAAAGTGCCAGAAGAGTTTATTGAACAGTTTACATGAACACTGAACATATCAATGGTACACACATTAGCCATCTAGAACAGACGCATAGAGAGGTGTGTGTACGCCGTGAAAACAAGAGCTTGCGCTCGCGTTCCAATACCAGGGACACGCTGAGGTTTGTCCAAGAAGTCTCTAGATTTGTCGTTAGCTGCTTTAAGAGAAAAATGTCAACAAGGGGGTCTAAATAGTCACTAAATATAGAGACAAAGTGGCTAAGTTGGCAACACTGAGACAACAGGCGCAAAGAATGATGGGCACGCTTGGGCTGATGGGAATTGTTGTTCCCGCTACCTCCCGTTCACTCCATTCGCCTGAGCAAACTTTTCTCAGAAGATCTGTGGTTTTATCGAGTCACGCGACCATGGTATTATCGGAAAAATTTGATATTGCAGTACGATGGTATTTACAATACCTTTATATACCTAAACACATGTAATTTGTATCTATTTTATGAGGTGGCTAATTCGTACGACCTCAGAAATTCATAGAATTTTGGCTAAATAATACTTATTTTTCACGAGTTGGCAATTCGTATAAATTTGTACAAATTACCTACACCTTAACCCGCCCTTAAACTTATTTTTATTATAATAATGTTCTCATCATAATGTTATGATAGTTATTACTATTCTACATTATTTGTCCAGTCTCAATTTGAGTCTTGTTAAAGATTTAAATCCCTGGCACCTCTGTTGGTCAGAATCAGGCTCTATTTAATGTCACCCCTATAGCCTTGATAGATGAGCAGAATTTGCCACACCAGCACAAAGTCTGACAATGAAAACATCACACAGTCTGAAGCACTCGTGCTTATCTACATGCAGCTGCTCAGTATCAGATCAAGAAAGCATGAGTTCATTGTTGTGGTATAAAGAATTTCTAATCTTTAGAATGTGCATTAAAATGTCAAATCTTTTGATTTCAGAAACACCTGTGGTATTATTGTATGTCCCAATACTAGTAAGTTTTACTAATCAACCATAAATTGGCAAAGTATATACTTTCAGTGTGTAGTGTAAGAATGACACTAAATTTCAGTGATGTTAAAGCTATATATATATATATATAAGGTTTTTCCATTGTACTGTATTTCATTATCAGCTGATTGCAGCATGCAAGCTTGGTTATTCTTGTGAATCTATTCGAAGAAAGCACACTGAAGATCTCTGGTGTGTCAGTAGCTAATGAAATCTCTATTTTTAAATTACCAAGAACTTAAGTATGTAAAAACGAAGAGGTGTGGCCTAAACATGCTGCAGCTGTAGTATGAGCAGGATGGGCAAGTCTGAGAAACCACGAAATTAAGCAAACAATGCACTCTTCCTCTTTGCTCTGCTTCTTTATGGTGAAATCTTTGGATTTACACTGTGGAAAGCGAAAAGTTTGCTTGTTTTCTTAAATGGCTACTGGTTCCCACGGGACCCCTTTATGTTGTCAGATTGAATGACTGGTAAAAACTATTGGTTTTATTTTGTTTTATTTTATATAAGCTTCATGTCTACCAAAGACATCTGGCAGTTCCTGACAATGCAGCTGGCATCATTATGAGGTCATGTGGAGAATGGAGGTCATCATGGGGCGTAAAACCTGCTGGGTTACCCCACAACCTGAGCGCCAAAAAGCTTCAACAGCAGTGCAGAAAACTTAATGTCATCTGACATTATACAGAATGAAACTTTTACATACCTCATTGATTAGTAAAGTAATCTACTGTTTTATGAATGCTAATGACATACTACTCCTTTCATATACTATTTTTGGCCTTGTATAATGTGCGTTGTATAAGGCATATTCGGTATACTTGCATCTACCTAAAACATCAAAACAATGAATATATTATTAATCATCTTTGTTATCTAAATGTAATCAATGATTTTGACTTTCCATCACTGCTGACATCACCAATTTCTCGTAATTTTTTAGCCTCTCTTCTCCAACGCCTCTATTTATAGCCACCTTTCACAATCAAAAACTGGTAGATAGAATCATGTGCTATTTTTATTTTTTATTTTTTTAATTCCTTTCTTCCTTTTTTAAATATTTTTTCCATTTAGAAATCAACTCTGTCAAATGAGTTCTGGACATGTTTCCTGCTACTCACACTAACCTGTTTACCTTACCACAATGGTTTGTGGCCAGTATAAACCCCTAAAACAAGAATGAATAAAAGTTCACAGTAAAAAGTTTCCTGACCAGGCACCTCTTCCTTTGTTTATGAAAAAAAAAAAAATAGCTTAATTCTATGAAATGGGCACATGTTGTGTACTTTAAATCTTAAAAGTGCATATATTTATATATACATGTGTGTCAAATTAAAACATTTACTTCAAAAAGCATTTCATGTCATTATGATATAAAAATCTTATTGTTTAAGGAAGGGCATCGTACAGTATGTTGATATGTTTTGTAACATAAAGCATATAAAGCGCTTTTTGTAACTGTAGTGTGTTATTCAATATCACATCTGACGTTAACATATTTTAAATATACTATATTTTATTATTGTTTAATATATTTCACATTAATTGGTTTAAATATTTTTCATTGTAATACATTTTGAATTGTAATTAACACGTAGTAAAGTATCTGAAAGATGCTTGCATTCAATATAGCACAGAACTGGGATGCAGCCATCGCTAGCACAGTGCAATGACCTTGAGATGTTTACTGTAAGTAAGCAGGTGGTACACCATCATGTGGGCCAGTGCCAGACAGCCACAAAACATGAGAAATATAGTTGCAAGAAAGATGTCTTTAAGGTCAGAGGGCTGGTTTTGTCCTGTAGCAGTCCCAGGCCTCTCAAGTCTCACGCTGTCACCGTGAGACACACGCATTTCAGCCAGTTCACACGCTCTCACGCCACATCATGTATTTCTCACGCTAAAAAGTAAGAGACATTTATAACTTGTATATACAATAAATAGACGAGGCGCAAGCATACAATGTTAAGTTCTCTGCCGAGTTCAGAACTACCAGCCAATCATAAATGAGAATGTGTGGTTTCCGGGGAAATTACGTGATCCCGCCATGTGCCAGCTTGCCAGCACGTTCGTTACTAGGCAACATGGGTGCGCGCACGCACACACGAAGTGGAATTTGAAAGAGCTGAAACGAATGCGTTCAGTAATCCCTTCATTATTTATTTATGTGTATAATTATTCTTTACATTTTACGATTCCTGAATGAAATCAGTTGCCTGTGATCGAAGATAGTGTGAGCTGCTGCTGGGAAATATTGACAAATTCGTACTAAATTATTACTAAAGTAGTTAAAAAATAAATAGCAGATAAAATCTCACTCCAAACTTTTGCTAAAACTTGAGAGCCCTGCAGTCCCTTGAAAGGTGATGGAGTAGGTTGAAAGGTCGGTAAAAAACAGGGAATGTAAGCAGCAGGATTTATCGCAAAAATGTCCTACGATTACTATTTCCTGTCCACACACAGGTATCAGCTTTCATACCAGGTCAGACCGAATACACCCATAAAATCTGCATTTTAATCAAATGGTACTTAGCTTAGCATCATTTGTGCTCACCTGGAACTGCAGAGCTCTTCTCATTTATATATAAACTGAATATTATGATTATTTCTGTCAACCAAGTACTTAAACTAAAGACTAAAGGCTCTTTAAATTTAGCATGTAAAGTTGTACAGACACTAAAATGTTTGTATTAGCGGTGCACGCTAAGGCTAAGGCTAAGGCTGGTTAGGTACAGTATGGTTTGGTGGTGGTATAAACCAGCTTAAACCAGCATCAAATCATACCTAACCAGCATATGCTGCTTTTTTTTGCAGTATGACTGTTGTAATATGAGGTGAAAGACTTGATCTAAACGTTGTGTAACTCATCCCACATTGTTTGCATCACAGACATAAATGAGACCTCAAATCCTGCAGCTAGTTGAGTAGAAATGCTAACACGTAGCAGCTGTTGATAAAATAGCTAATACAATCTTGCGGCAACATTATTAAGATTGTGCAGATTTGTTAATTTAGAGTCCAAATTAGGCTCCCAATGTTATTCATCTGGCTACAAAAAAAATGTAATGGGTACCTTTTTCAGTGCCTGATTTAAAATCTCAAGACATGGTGTTGACCACTGTCCTGCAGATTATCATACGTAATAGTTATAACCAAAGCTATAGACTGTGAAGTTAAACATTTCTCATTCTTTATTCGTTTAGATTCTGTAGCTTAAATTTTGCATACTGTTTGTTGTGCTAGCTTATCAAACTGCTAGCTGATTTCTTTGGTGTATTTTTGAATACAGTCAGTCAAAATCAAATAACAGTGTCAAGGTTGCTTTTTACATTGATTTTTAATAAATACAATTGTAGTGAGTAGACAAGTACTTTTTTAAAGGCTTTAATCTACAGTACCGGAATTACTCATCAGCTACAGCAATTTGTTCAAATGTGGGAGGAGTTTAGCTATACGCATTTGCTTGTGCAATTGCAAATGCACATTTGAGTGAATAGACTTCCGGAAGTGGTTGATTACCCTTTGAGCCAACTACCAACCTACTATTTCATTGTAATGTGTTTTTTGTTTTATACTTTAATACCATGATTTTGTTCCTCAGTTTAGCCAGTTTGGATGCATCTGATGTGATGAAACCATTTAAAAACCTAAACCTCATCAAAGCAGATATATTTAGTCTCAGATCATGCCCACTATTATTGGTAACACTGCCACAAGTTTCACAAAAAGATGATTTTACAAACTTTGGCATGCTTCTTCTGAACAGTGATGTGACTGAGATGAAAAAGTGATGAAAATTAGTATAATTTTACTTGCAGTTTCTCTTAAAGTGTAAAGAGAAGTAAAGAAAAGAGGAATTTACATATGCACGTACTTTTGATACACTATATTTTGAGACACAAGGATTTGTAAGGATTCTATTTTTGATTAATTAGTCTCTTTGAATTCTTTTTACTTATATATATTTCTTTTCTTTTCTTTTTTTATTCTTTACTATCTTACTGTGTTATCTGTGTTCAAACAGCCAGTATGTTGTCACTTTGAGTTTTTGTCTTTGCACGCCTCTCTCTGTGCTACTTCCTCAAACAGGCGGGAAACCAAAAAATGAGAGGAGAGAAAAAAAGTACAAGCAAGGAAGTGGTATCTTGCAGCACTGCCTACATGCAGAGTAGCTAGGAAAGTGAGAAATAGTCAAGAAGCAAAAGAATTGAAAGTTTTGTAAGCCATGAGAGAGAAGAACACGTTTGAGTTTGACATCACCGTTGAGTCATTTGTGTAAATTAAGGATGAAATCAATATCAATATCATAATGAAACAGTTATGTGTACACATGACCCTTGTTTAAATCCAAAAATGTTACTTTTTGTGTGCCATTAACATATCATAGATTAGTTCAGTCATTTTTAGCAAGCAAATCAATGAATAGAAGATATTAATAATGCAAAAAAGTCAAATAATTATGAGTAGGGCTGGGTATCGTTAAAAAAATTTCACTATCGATACAGATACCTTTTCAATACCCAATTTATGAAATCAGTTTTAACAGCATTATATCAAAAACAACAACAAAAAAAACTAAAATCAGCTTGTTGACACTTATACAGATTCAAAGCCTAATCTTCTGAGCACTGTATAAAGGAACTAAATATATCCAACACAATAAATCAGTGCAAATAGTTTTTATAAAGTTCATTTTCAGTTTACAGACCTATTATTCTACCTTTACAATAGTATGTGTTTGTTTTAAAATGCATATTGCTCAGACAGAATCATAAACATATGATTCACATCATTTAATTAATTTTCCACAGATTTGTATGGATCATTTTTATTTTAAAACAAAAATGCACCAGTAATGGCTACATCTCTGAGTGTAACACACAACTAGGCGCAAAGTCCTTAAAGGGTTAGTTCACCCAAAAATTACAATTTTGTCATTAATAACTCACCCTCATGTCATTCCAAACCAACCTGATCTCACTATTTTACAAGGTGGCTAATTCGTACGACCTGATTTCATTCTTCTAAATCGTATGTATTTTCAAGTTGCCAATTCGTATGAATTTGTATGAATGATCTACACGAATACATACGAATTGGTCGTAAGACTGTGTTGTCCAAACCCATAAGACATTCGTTCATCTTTGGAACACAAGTGAAGATATTTTTGATGATATCAGAAAGTCATCTGACCCTCCATAGACAGCAATACAAATAAAAAGATCCCAGATTCAGAAACATAGTAAAAACATAAAACAGTCCATGTAACATCAGTGGCTCAACCTCACTTTTGCGATGCTACAAGAATACTTTTTTGCGCGAATAAAACATAAAATAACATAATTTACTCTTTTCTTGTGACTTACAGTAGGTCTTCTGCCATGCACCGCATACGCAAACTTTTTGACGCAATCAGCCTTGTTTACATCCGGGTGAAAGCATGCACATGTGCTTAATTTGCAGCTGTTCATGCCTAGAAGAAATCATACGCTTACGCAGTAATGTTCTCTAAAATGGTGGAGGACGTAAGAATGTATATAATGTTTATTTTTGTTTTCTTTGCACAAAAAAATTATTTGAAAAAGAAAAGTCACATAGACTTTTTTACCCGTGTTTTACCATGTTTCTGGACCTGGGGTCATTTCAGTTGTATTGCTGTCTATTGAGGGACAGATGGTTCTCTGATGTTATCAAAATATCTTAAATTGTGTTCCAAAGATGAAAAAAGGTCTAAAAGGTTTGCAACGACACAAGGGTGAGTAATTAATTTTCATTTTTAGGTGAACCCTTCCATTACACTTTAATACCACACCGTTTCATCCTGCATTTGGGTTGTTTGATTTCCCATAGTTCGACTAACTAGCTTTCCTGGGATAGCATACATTTAGTCAAACACATCAACTAGTGATGCAGGCTTATTGGCTCACTGACATTGATGAGATTAAACCCCTTAGGTATCGAAATTTGGTACTGAGCAACAAGATATTTTTTGATAGTCCAGGCAATTCGGTCAGTCCTTGAAAAGGATCAAAATCGATTTCCAGCTTTAATTATGGGGTCTTTGGATGCGATTGTATCAACAATATGATTTACATTAACATGTCAATTTTATAACATTGTCGCAATGCATAAAACCACAAAGTGACCGCAAAATGTAAAAAAAAAAAATTAAACATTCCTTGTTCTATAAAATACACTCCGTGCTAGTATTAGCGCTGTGTGGACTTACGAAGCGAGGAGGAAAACTCACATTAAATTGTTTGTGTATACGTAAGTAGTTTTCATTTAAAAGACTAGAGTGGTCACCACCTTGCCCACGGAATTTGGGTATATATTTTCTCGACCCATTGTGTCTAATTTGTTACATTGATATATATATATATATATATATATATATATATCTCCCTCTACAGTATATATATATATATATATATATATATATATATAGTGCATTGAGAAAATATTCAAACCCCTTAATTTTTTTCACGTTTCCAAGCATGATGTTTGAAGGAAACCAGCTCTGCGCAATAACAGCAGAGTACCATCCCAAATATAAAGTGTTCTGGTAGCAGTCTCTTGCTGTTGGGCAGAGGTTTAGTGGTAGAGACTAAGTAACTCATCAGAGTAGAAGAAAAGCTCAGTGCACCAAAATATAGAGATGGCCTTAATGAAAGCCCAGTCCAGAGCATTCAAAACCTCAGACTGGGCAGAAGGTTCACCTTCCAACTGGATAAAGACCCTAAACAGACAGCAAGAGTGCCTTATAGACAACTTTGTGAATGTCCTTGAGTGGCCCAGACACAGCCTGGAATTGATCCCAGTCAAATATTTCTGAAGAAACCTGAAAATGTGCATCTGCCCCCATCCAACCTGAAAGAGCTTGAGAGATGAAGGGGTGAGGTGAAGAATGGCAGATAATTGCTAAATGCTGATGTCTAAAGCTTGTCACATCGTACCCAAAAAAAGTGCTTTAGCTAAGTACCGCATTTGAATACTTATGCAATGTACTTATTTTGGTTGTGTAGATTGGCAATTCAACATAAGCAACCTAACAAACATGGAATAATAAAGGGTTTGAATACTTTTGCAAGGCACTATATTTATATACAAAGTGTCTGAGGTGCTCTGACAATGGATGCAGGTCGTCGAAAAAAAACTAGTAAAAATGAGATCATTCTCTCTCATTTCCCATTTGAAGGACGACACAGTAGACGGCAAGAGATGTGTGGCGTAGATGAAAATGCAACTTCCTGTTAAGAAAGGGCCTTAACGCAAAGCTGAAGAGGAGAGTGTCTCTGACACTGCTCTGCTGTCTCTAGACCTAAAATAAAACAGCTTAAGGATTTTTTTTTTTTGAAGGTGACAAAACCGACTGACTAGACGCATGAGAATACGTAAGATTAAATTAAAAAACTGAGAAAGAGAGACCAAAAAGTCAGTACGCTTTCTGATAGTTAACCCAGATCTGTGTCTGTTTCAAATAGGACATATGGTGTCTTAGAAGCGGCTTTTGAACTCTTGGATATGGCGAGATTTTTTGCGCTAGGACCCTTGGTTTTGGTCCTATGCTTGGTCTTATGTAAGTACAAAATGTAATTTTTTATATTATATAATAAATCGATCATATATGTATTATATTTTTATTATTATTATATTTACTGTTGTGTTTTATTATGCTGTATTGTGTGGCATTTTATGAATTAATTGTTTGCAGAACAACTTGTAGAAGGTCATTGTCATGGTGTAGACTCATTCATATTTTGGTCTAGTTTGTGTGTTGTTTGTATTGCATATCTCTCAATAGTAAATAGAGTTTATTGAAGCAAATGTATCACTAGTCGTAACACTAAAATACTAACATGAAATAAATAACTGAATGAGTGTATTCAAATCTTGCCAGAGAGGTTGATGAAGTAAATCTTAATGTGTATGCACTGCAAACTTTTGGTACCTGAATCCTTAATTTATTTGAAATGGTGTTTGTTAGAAATATTATTATTTTACTGAGTCTCATCACCGTTGTTAACCACGAAGATGGGGAATCTTTAGACGGCCAAAGTGAGAAGTTCCTTTGTAAAGTCAGTGAAGTCAGAGATCACGAAATGTTGCAAAAGAGCGCTTTGCTCTTGAAAATCTTGATTTTTTGAAAGGTTCTTTGGCGGGACACTTGGTGGGTTGTGTTGGTGGGTTGTGTTGTAGTTTGTATTACCTGGTAAAGGAGATGTCAAAAATCTGGCTGGTTTGGGCGTATCCCCTCAAACTCGCTCGAGGTTTTGCTAGATGTGACCGGTGTGGAGGCTGAGTGGTCAATTAGTCATCTTTTCTTACAGATGAAACATTTAAATTGATGCTATTGATGATCTCTTGGTTGTTTAATAGACTGTTATACTGTGCTGTTTTAAAAGTAAAGGTTCTCTGCTTCCTCTTGTGAAGAACCGTTTTTAATGTTCTTGAGTCCTTTGGAGTTTATTGTGGGAATATTGCATCAGGCTATTGCATCAGTAACTGATATTTGTATTTTTTTACATTAAAAAAATAATAATATAATATACATTATTTAATATGTTCTAGTGTATTATTATGAACATCTTAGAAATGTATTCAGTTATTTTTTTCTTTTATTACATAGAATTTACTCATTTGCATTTTCAATTTTTTTATTATTTTTTATAAGTGCAAAAATACAACATGAAATGTTACAAATTTATAGTTTTGTATTTAATTTAATTTAATTTAGTTTAGTTTAGTTTATTTCATTTATTTTACAGGGACCATGCAGAATTGTGCCAGAATAGGTCCTTTACATCTGTAGTTCCTGAGCAGGATATTGTTATATACATTTCCAGTGAACAGGAGTGAGTAATAAATAAAATAAATAAATAATAATAACAATAATAATATCACATGACAATATCGCAAGTTACAATATCAAATAAAAAAAAAAATAAAAAAAATCTAAATTAGTGATCACATGATTTTTCTTGATACATTTTCAGTGCATGTTAGGAATTATATTATTACATTACATTACATTATTTATTAATCTTTATTAATGTTTGTAAATGAAAATTCAGTTGTTCGTTGTTTATATATGTTAGTTAATGTTAACAAACACAGCTTGGGATTTTACTTGTGCATTACTAAACTTGTGCAAGATTAATAAATACTGTAGAAGTATTATTTCTTTTTAGTTCATGTAGTTAACTAATTAAGCTTATTGTAAATTGTTACTATTATATTATATTATAAATTTTAATGTAGTTTGGGTGTCACACTGCACATTGCAAGATACTCTTGAACATGATGCCTCGCTGCACAGGCCCCTGACCACTTCCTTGTTCCATTTTGAGCTGGTTTCTGCATCTCGTAAATTTGCCGGCTAAAATGGTGCTTGTGAGAGCTGCTGAAGAAGTGCCATGAGACGTGTTGTATCAAAGTCTTTTTGTCTTTTCTATATTTAAATGTGTTGTGGCTTGAAAGCGGATGACGATCCTTGTGACTTGCACTGTACATGCAAATTGTATAGAAAAGGAAGAAAGGCATCGAAAGATGGGCGTACATGTGAGATCGAGGCCTTTAGAGAATATTCATAAATTCTACATTGCACACTTATTTCAATGTCTTTATTTGTCCGTATGTTTATTTAAAGGAATTGCTCATCTGACAATATATGTTCTGTCATCATTTACTCACTTTTCATAATGTAGAACACAAAAAGAAGCTATTTGGAAGAATACTCATGCTGCAGTTTTCCATGCAGTACAAGTTAGTGGTGACCGAAGATTTTAGGCCTCGACGTATCATAACAGTAGCACATATGGCATCTGAAGTCATACAGTATCTCATGTAGCTGTTATTTAAGCCTTAAATCTTTGGTACAAATATGTCATATGACTTTATAAGACTAGGAATTAACTGCATGTTGTCTTTGATTGAGCTTTTTTTGTAATTTGTGGAACTCATGGAAACCAGCAGCATAAAACATAAAAATAATGGCATGAGGGTGAGTAAACGATGACGTTTATATTTTTTGGGGGGGGAAGTTAACTATTCTTTCAATGTCTAATTACATGAAGAAAATTTTTTTTGTTTTCATTTTGAACATGGGTGTATTTTAGATTTTTGAAAAATATAGACTAGTTTAATATGAGAAAAATGAGTTAACACAGATTAAAAAAAAGTCAAGTGTGAAATCAATTAAAATGATCTCCTCAAGGTGTACAATGTGTGTGAAACCACTGAGGCAATAATGAAATAATTGTTTGCGTTTCCTCCTTAGTGCCATAAATTAAAATAAATCATAACTTACCAGTTTCCAAAACTTTACACTTTATTACTTGACGAAATGTGGTTTTATCACATAATTGCTTTTTTACAATAAGTTGATGTTTGATTATCACCAGCAGTTTTTGAATGTAAACGCAGTTATTATCAAATTAGGTCTTGTCATTGGATGGATTGTTGATTTAATGTCTGCAACTTAAGAGTAAGCCGTTTAATTCAGGTAGATTGTACATACATGACCTCTGCGGTATGTCTAGGACTATGTCTCATTGCGTTAACCCAGTATGTATTATTTTTGGTTGTGGGTGACTGCTTTGACATCATTAGTTAGAAGTCTGAAAAAAAGGCCACAGTTTTTACGAACTATTATATTACACACTATTATATTACTTTAAGTATTCAAAAAAATAAAAAATAAGAGAGAGAGAGAGAGAGGTGGCTACAAAGTTGAATTAATGTAATTACTGTATTTTTTATTTTTAGTTTTTATCTCTATGTTGCTTTAACTCGCTCTCAGGCTATCTGCAAATCTTCGTGTGTTTTTAAAGATGGTTAAGATATGTGTTGCAACCTTGGTGTTGAAGTAAAAATAGTGATTTAAACAGAAAGTTGAAGTCTGATAGGTCAGGAAACAACTAGGTAGTTCCCAGAACTTATTAGAATTTACAATAAACCAATTAATGCTGAAAATGTCTTCTGTTGGGAAAACAAGTGTGAAGATTCAAAGGAGTTATACATACATTCATAGTTTAAATATAACCTTTTTGAATTATTATTGAAAATACATTGTTTTAATAGTCAATGTTTGTGAAAATAAACCACACTTTGGAGGTTTAGATTCAACTTTAAAAAGCAGGAGATTGATGTTTGTGATTACTGCGACAAGACAGTCCAAATAATATAAAATCTTGAATCATAAACAGTGAGAAAACTGTCAAACTGGACATTTAAAGTGACTTTCTCTATCTGGCATGTTCCATGTAATGGGTGGACCTGCTAAAACAGCTACGCTTAAGATGTGTGCACTTCAAGTTGTGAACCAAGTCGAGCAAAACCACATCCGGCAAAGAAAATACAGCAACTTTCAGAGTGAAAAGTCAAAGAAAGCTGTTTTAAGATTATCAGAATTCAAAAAATAATCAATCTTAGCGTTCTTAGTATCAAGAAAATACCAAATCTTTCCAGAAAATACTTTATCTTGACACTGCGTTAGATTAGTAGTCTTGTTGATGAACATTTTATAGCATTCCAGTTGTATTCGTGGTTAGAACATTTGGAAGAGTTGCATAGATATAATTTGCATGTCTATAGTCAATAATCTGTAATTATCTATCCCCACCCACATGAGAACATTTGACCCCTCCCCCTTCCGCACATGTACATATGGCCCTATATGTCTGCCAGAACCACATATACACTGTGTTTATTGAGCCGAACAAAAGAACAGAAAGCAAAGCACCAGAGCCTTGAGAAGGGGGAAGGGTTTTGTCGCGCTACAGGAAGCTGTGGTTGAGAAACTGAAATAGTTTGTGTGCTTGTTGCGTTTCCATGGCAGCCAGGTCTGCGCCACATACAGACCACTGCTAGTAACTCCCTTCCCCTTTCTGGCCAAAACCGACAGCTTTTACAAGGAGCCCGTTTTAAGTTTTAAAAAAAAGAAATGCAAAATATATCATAAAGGTGTTTTCTCATGTACAGTAGTTGATTTGTTATTTTTTTTCAATAAACAGAGCTTTTTAGTTTTTTGATTGTTTGCTTACAAAAAAAAAGAAGACAATGCTATATCAGGCCAGAACTTACTCGTTCAGAAAAAAAAACAAAAACCTAATTTTGTGTCAGTCATGTGCGATATCAAAAGGAAAATTGAATACATTTTGTGTGTTTTCGCATGTAGCAAAGATTTTGAAAGTTTTTGATGACGAATACAAACAAATGTAAAGAAAACCTGTAAAAAAACGACTTTACTTGTCTTTATAATTATTTTTGTTTCTACACATCATCCCCACCATCAAAAAAACCCATCAAATTCAAACTCAATTTGAAATGCAATGCGGAATCGTGGGAATGTCAGTACACGTTTTCTCCCTGTAAATTTTACAGGAAATTACTATTAACCATTTAACAGGTTTTTACCGTAGCATTTTCAGTTTTTTTAAAGTTAAAATTATGTCATATTTTACAGTGTATGTTCTATATTTCTACCTTTTATCATCTAAAACACTGGCTTCATCAAAGGAGTACAAATTGCTGGAAAGATCTACTTTGGTGTTTTGTATGAGTTTGTAGTTTTAGTGTGTTTGTAGTACAATCTTGTACTGAACCACCTAAAATTAACTTGCTTTTCCCTTCAGTCACCAGGGGCCTCATGTATAAAGACTTGCGTAGAATTATTACTAAAACATTGCGTACGCACAAAGCTGGAAATGTGCGT
>JAUCMT010000053.1:12161268-12186554 GCA_032357475.1 Enteromius thamalakanensis | reverse complement strand
TACTAGTAAATGTTGACCTTGTGGGGACATTTGTTAGGTCCCCATGAGGAAACAAGCTTATAAAACATACAGAATGAAGTTTTTGAAATTGTAAAAATGCAGCAAGTTTCCTGTAAGGGGTAGGATTAGGTGTACTGTTGGTGTGGGGCAATAGCATATGCAGTCTGTACAGTAGAACAAGCATTACGTCTATGGAGTGTCCCCACAAGGATAGCAAACCAGACACGTGTGTGTGTGTGTGTGTATGTGTGTGTGTGTGTGTGTGTGTGAGAGTGCACCTGGTATTTCTTGTGCAATGGGGACCAATTGTCCCCACAAAGATAGGAATACCAGTAAATTTTGGGTTATATTCGATGAAGATATTTAGTACATTTTCTACTGTAAATATATTCAGAATAAATATTTGATTAGTAATATACATTGCTAAGAACTTAATTTAGACAAATGTGTTGTATCTCAACCAAATATTGTCCTGTCTCAAATGATATTCCAACAAAGTCTCATGACCAATTCGTACGTTTGTGACATGACCAAATTTGTGACAATTCGTACTAATTCATACAACCTTACTCGTACGATTTTGTATGATTTGTCTACAACCCAGTGAAGGGTTGGTTTAGGGGCAGGGTTAGGTTTAAATTCATACGAATTTGGCAACTCGTTAGAAATATGTATGATTTAGAAGAATTATAGTGAGGTCATACAAATTTGTACGTATTAACCACCTCGTAAAACATGTAAAATTGTTGTGAGATGAGGTTGGATATTCTAAATGCTATCAATGGAAAGCTTATTTATTCAGCTTTCAGATGATGTATAAAACGTATTAATACTTATTATATATAAAGTTGTTAGTAAAATAAAAGTAGTTATGATTAAAAACTAGTTTTAAAAACTAAATTAAAATAATAAGAAAGCTATATGTTCATTATACAATTTTTATATAAATGTAATTATTGTATGTAAAATGAATATTATTACAATACTAAAATATAATAATTTTACTATTTTTACAACAACAACAAAAGTAATACCGTAACAGAATAATTGTGAAGGTGGAGAGAAACAGATTGCACCTGTAATGTTTTCTTTTTGTAAAAATATATTCTCTTAGTAATGTGAAATTCATTGTCATTGCTGTCAAAGTAAAATAGCCCAGTAACTTCAGTTTCAGGGTAGTTTTAGGCTATCTTATTTTAATGCTAAATTCTTCAAGTAACGCTCTCAGGAAGCTATGGTACATTTCTTTAGATTGGCAGAGTAAGTAAACATTTCACTGCCAAGTTCCCAAACCTCTAACAGCAGCGTTTATCTTCCTCTCTTCCTTCTAACAAACTTATAACACTTGTCAGTAAAGAGAAGATTCGTTCGCGTCTCCTGGACCATGAGGAACCCCAGAGGAACGCTGATCAACCTCCAACCTCAACTCTCAGTGATCAACCACCCAGTAATTGGATTGTGCCTTGTCAGGAACCGACACAGTGGCTTTTAAGGTTATGAGATTATTTATTTCCGAGTCGACAGGCCAGCTTTAATTTAAAATATGTGTTTAATAGAGATAGCGCCTACATAAGTTTTGCTGACCCTCCGAGTGCGATCGAGCTTTCTAACACGTCAGTCATATTTCGGTAATATTGACAGCTTCCCAGTCTATTAAAACAAAGGATTACAAATTGACACTAGATATAAAACTACGTGACCCCGTGTACAGCATACGTGTCTCTGATTTGCCATAGCTACAGGGCTCTCCGGAGACTTGTTCCAAGTTATTTATGATTCAGGAATTAATCTCACTTAGCGAAAGCTCCCGAAGAAGCGATCGTCTTGAAAAGCAGAGAGGGGGAGGGCTGCGGCAGGGGAAGGGTAGAGGCTGAAACGCGATTCAAGACTTATTTAAATCCCCCTCGTAGATTAGAAACCAGTTTGACAACCCTTTCACCACTTGTGATATCTGAGGGTTTTTTTATGGCACGGCAAAAGGAGGTAATCCACTCGGAATTTACAAATGATTTGAAGCAGAGCGGGAGACAAACTGCGCCGGCTGTTTCCGGAAAAATATTTCCATATTAGCGATAATTTGTCAACAGAAATGCAAATAAGGGCTGCATTTGAGCCATTGTATAGCCTGAATGCCATATTTTCCCATTGTTGAGGCTGAATCGCCCAAGGCTTTTCTTCCCGGGGCTCATCAACATTTCAAATATGGATTATTATTTATGGCTGGGGATATATCATTGGCACATCGCAGAAGTAAATAAGGAAATATGGTGTTGTCTTGAAATAATATAGTGAAATGTATGGCTGGTCTAAATGAGCTGTTATGATTGTATTCTACTGGTGGAGGCTCAGCTGGGGAGGTTTTCTGCTTGAAATTATGTCTGTGCAGATCTTATGTAAAAAACTAAATAAATAAATAAAAAGATTTATTTTATTTAATAAAATCCCTCTAGTTATTCTGTTCATCTGTTCATGAAATGGAAAGAGACTTCACAGGGGCCCCAATTAAATGCAAGGTATCAAATCTCGTTAATTTTACAGTTTCTGATCCTGACCTGATTTTGCATCTTTAATTGCTCATTATGAACATACAGCTTATTAATTAAATCATCATCATTCTTGCTACGGTACGTTTGAGTCATAAGAACAATCCAGCTAGATCATTATTTCTGTTTGTTGGTTGGTCTGTTGACTGTCCACTTGAGTACTGCTAAAGCACAGCTTTACGTATTTCAATGTATGAACACTTCAGAATGAATTATTTTATGATCAGTGTTTCTGATGGCATTTGGTTGTCTCTCAGTTTATATGTTGAGTCAGAACATAGATGTCGTATAGATATGTTTACAAAATTAAGGTAGTAATTTTGAGGTAGTAGATTTTTCAACTCATAGATGACCGTATAAAGACCTGTTTTTGTTCCTGTGTAGTCATATTTCCTGGGCTTTTTTTGTAACATTTTAGTTTATATCAGCTTTAAACTACTACTCGCTAATGCTAGTCAGCATTAAATTTTAGTACTATCAGTCTCATTTAACATTGTTCGACCATTTTATTGTGCCAAATCATGTATTTTAATAAGAATATACACAATCAGAAATTTGTGTTTGTGCAAAAAAAAGTCTCTTTGCAGACTTTGCAACGGATTCAAATTGGATTCATAACATTTGCTAACAGAAAGCTACTAGATTTGAAAGTGACTACTGTGCTACAAATTAAATTTTGCCAAATTTTACTCATTTGTCTACACATTTAGGGGAAGGGGAAACTATTTTTAAAAGCATACACTGGGCAACAACTATTTTTAGCTTCCATTATCCCAAACGAGACAAAGAACTATGATAATATGCATATCCAACCTGATCTTACGGCAATTCGAGCATATTTTATAAGGTGGCTAATTCATACAAAATTGTACGAATTCATACTATTTCTTTTAAATCGTACGTATTTTATGAGTTGCCAATTCGTATGAATTTGTATGAATTACCTCAACCTAACCCCGCCCCTAAATCTACCCATCACTTTGTTTTAGACAAATTGTACAAAATCGTACGAGTCAGGTTGTACAAATTAGTACAAATTTGGCACCTCGTACGAATACATACGAATTGGTGTTGGCATATCTGCATTTTAAAAAATCTATGTTGTGCATCATTTCCAGTCTAGCTGATTTATTTGTCTATTTAGGATACGTAAAATGCTAGCTATGAACTTATCAAGAAAAACAATGATGCCCATAAACATAACAACCTTTCCTTTTTAACAAAATATATATTTATTTACAGACAGATTATTGATGAGTAAAATCTTGCATGACTCAAATGACCCTACCTCAAAACACTTTTAGCTGTGCATAATTTGTGCTATTTGTGCACTATTTGTAATTTTTTAATCTAGTAAACTTGCTCTTTAGTGCACCCGGTACAGCACTGCATACTGTATTTGATGCAGAGAATCAGATACTGTACGAGTACAATTCGCAATCAAAGACTTGCAAAAGCAAGCTTAAATGTTGTCGTTCTATGTTACATTTGCTTTCGGTAACACTATCAGTTAGGTTTAGGATAGGATTTATTGTAGGTGCTACGCTAATTTTAAAACTTTTAGCACTACTCTCTAGAAGTGCTGCAATAAATACAACAACCAGTGTAATAGAATGTTGCCAGATTTATCCATTTGAAAGACAACTGCTAAGTAAAGCATCAGTTATTTAGAGCACAAACTATACGCCGTTCATTTACGTATCTGTGTGTGTGCGTTACACTCTCCCTGAGCAAACATGCTTGTCACAATCTTCTGTCGGTCACCCTCATCAGCTCTTCCATCAGTCGCATTCCCTCTTTTCTTCCTCTCTATCCCCCCTGGGTGTATGTTGTCGTTCTCATGTTGGTTAGAGGCCAGCTTCCTCAAACACACATTACATGCCAGTGAGCTTCAGGGACGGCTGCGCCACGCCACAGTGGCCTTAAAAGTGTGCCTTATGTAATTGCCAACTGTCTCGAATCATTAGGGGCAGCCTTTAAAAAATACATGTTTCTGCCGACAGCTGCGTACTCTCGACTTTGCCTGCCTTTCAGATCCAATTTGCTTTAGAGGTTCCACTCAGTTATATTTAACCCTGGGCACAATGAGAGCTCTGGCGGCGCGGACCTTTGCTATCTGTTTCTTTCTTGAAACAAAGGAATTGTGGGTATTAGGATGTAATTACTCCAATGCCATTGATCACGTCCAGTGGCTGACTGGTTCGGGGTCAGTTTCGAAAGCAGATGTAGAAATTATGTGACGAAATTAGCATTAGCGTTGCTGTTGTTTTTCATTCAAATAAAAGTTGCTTATGCTTAAGCAAATCTTAAACAATTTCAAAGAGGCCTTTCAGATGTCATTTTTTTGGTTATTGTCCTTGTGCTTTTTTATATAGGCAGTATTCCACGTTTTATGTAATAATTAAAGCCGGCTGTGTGTGTGTTTGTGGGTCTAAGCATGTTCTGTGTAGCAAATGAGTGATGAGCACACACTCCGACAGCCATGTCACATCCTGTAAGAATGGGGGCAGTTCAGACGCAGCTGCCCCGCAGACACACTCCTAAAAACAACACACGCACACATCTGTGAGCCAAACTGCAGCGCGAAAATATCTCTTCTACTTTAGTCCTTTTTGCTCTCGATCAAATAATGTGATAAATATTTGGCGGCCATTAAAAAAGAATTAACAAAAACCAAGAATTATGCCATTTTGTGGCATGAAATATTTTAATTATTCAATTATTTTAAAATGAATTATTATGGTAATTATTAATTATAAATTGCCATTTTTAAATAATTCACTGAAACATTTTTAGAATATAAAGCGAGCATTTACGAAGTATACATTCCAATAAATTGTAAATATACATATTTTATATACATTATATATAAATATAATATAAAATAAAAATATAAAATAAATAAATAAATGCATTTCTAATGGATTGTGTGTGTGTGTGTGTGTGTGTGTGTGTGTGTGTGTTAATTTATATAAACTGAAAAAAATATATATGTGTATTATTAAATGAAAAATTATTTAGTTAATTATTAATTTTAATAAGCATAATTTTGAATCTAAAAGATAAGCATATTTGTAGATTTTGTATAGAATACTTTTGTATAAATTGTAAATATATATGTATATAAAACTAAAATTATATGTCAATGAAAAATTGTCAATTGTTATGTAATTATTAATTTTAATAAGCATATTTTAGTCTAAAACAACAGATTTTGTACAATTCATGTAGCATAAATTGTACATTTTTTATATTTTTATAAAAACACATGCATTCTGAAAGTGTCCCTATCACATCTAAACATAATACAGATAGTTTTTGTTTGTTTGTTTTTACAGTGACTCAAACATGTTCCTTACCTGATGCACACTTTGCTCCAGTTATTGTCGCTTGAAGGCATCTACCACAGGAAGAGGTCCTCAGTCAAATCTGAAGTTCACACAAAAGGGGCCCTGCGTTCCCAGGGTCAGATGATGTCACCGGGCTGAGACAAAGGGAGGTGTTGGGCAGGTGGCAGTCTCGGAGGTCTATGTGTCATTTTCATTCACCACAGGGGCGAATGGTGGCCGTGAGAAAGCAAAGGAAGATCAATACCGTTCAGCCCGAGGGGGTCACAGCCAGCAAGCCCCCCCAAACATTTTTTTGCACATGTGAAAAAAACAAGTCTGCCCATACGAGAAAAAATCTTGAAGAATAGCGCAGAAAAATGTCTGTCACATCTTTTACATTTAATTTCGATTTAGAATGTAATACAATTGTTGGCTTAAAAACAAAAACAAACAAACAAAAAATATGCCTAAATATTACTAAAATTGCTTAAATCCTTAATAAATAAATGCATACATGCATAAATATAACTTTATATAATTGGTTATTTGTTCTAATGTTTTTTTTTTTATTTGTTATTTTTCGTTTTTAACAACAGCAGCTAGATATGAAACGTTTGCTGCTTGTGGAGGAGTGTGAAAAACATCTGAAAAATTTTACGTCACTTACAGTATTTTTGTTGCCAGTTAAGATGAAAAGTGAGCAGTGGAAAGATTATTTTAGACAGCTGTTTCTAAATGAAGATCTCAACACCTACACACATACACAAAACTGTAAACAAGAAAACAAACTTAGTCAAAAAAATTCTCTACATCCTGCCTAAGTAAAAAAAATAAAAAATAATAATTCCTTAACTTAAAGGAACTGAACGGCAAAAGAAATAAAGTAAATATATAAATTTACTTTATTTCTTTTGCCGTTCACATAAAAAATTTAAAATGCATACATTTAAGTTTTAAGGAATTTTTTCAAAACACATGCATACTTCAGAAATATGTTGTTTATATATTAAATATATTTTTATAATCCAAATTATATGAATATAAATGTAAAAACATAAAAATTATCAAAATATATACTGTATGTGATTAGGTGTGTGTGTATATATATATATATATATATATATATATATATATACACATGCATAATAAATATACACAGTATACAGACATATATTATGAAGACAAAACCTTTATTTTATATGCAATTAATTATTGACAGCACTACTATATAAACCTACATACACATTTATCTTGTGTTCAACAGCTTAAAAAAAATAACAAATTAATCATCAATCTGTTTGGGATTCATCTTTCTGGCTCTGAACCTTCCACATTTTGACAATGGCTGAACAATTGTCATGCTAAAGAGGTCTCTATATTTGAAAACAGCCTCTAATTATGGGTGAGGGGCCCGGACGCATCATAATGACAGAACAACTCCCTGTAGCAAAGGCCTTGTTACTCTGGAGTTTTATAGCGACCGGGTCATAGCGCTATTAGCACTTATAGGCAACAATGAAGCAGCTAACAATAGAAGGTCCATTATTGCACTTGTATGTTTGAGTTGGCTGTCGAACCCTCTCGCTCACTCTCTCCTCGTTCTAAGTAAGAGGAGGCGAGGCGTACTGCTCACAAAAGCACAGGGCCTGGTGGGAATAAGGGGGTTGGCTGGTTAATCACTGGCCTTAAACTACAGGAAGTTGTCTATTCAAAGAGCCCCTCGGGCGGCAGCGCAAACCTTTAATCAATGCTGGGATGAGCCCAGCCTGGTGCCGAAGGCTGGGACGGGAAGCTGGCGTGGTGCTTGGTTACTCACGGAAAGAGCAATTGAAACCCCATTTTTAAAGATCTATATTTGTATGACAGAAAGTATTAGCGATTTAGCGTGTCAAGTGATTCTCACACTGAAGTTAGGGTTCGAGATTCAACCCCTAAAGGCCAGTTTACACCAATCTTAGTTTTTAAAAAATATGTAAAAAAAAAAAATTTAAAAGTGAAAAAGATGTTACAATCCTTTTGAAAAGAATAGCACAACTAAAACTATAATGACATCAAAACAGAGGAACGATAGCATGTAGTTACGCAAAATTTGTGGGAATGGAAATGCGAACTTTATTTTTTCGGTACATTTTACTGTAGGTAAAAAAAAATAGTAGCCGTATTTTTGACGGTTTTATGTTAAATTTACAGTTTAATACCGTAATTTCTGATAACTAACTGTAATAACTACTATAACGTTAATATACCAACCTATTAAATACACTGATATTCACCAAATATAGGTGATAAGAAAGTCACATGATGAACCAAAGCCCATCACAAGCAGCTTTAAAATAGTAACATATATAGAAGGTGCTCAGTGTCATTCATACAAACACTAAACACCATCATGGAAGAATTATTAAACTGAAATGTGCAATAACCATTAATTTAACAACATTACATGTAACATAACCCCCTAATAAAAACATAGATGAAAGAAAAAAAAAGCGATTTCAATGAAAGAACGTCGAATTCAAACAAAATTTTAAATGCAATGCAGGGAATTCGGGTAAATTTGACAGATTATTAATTACACTATTTTTTTACAGTGCAGCATAGATTTATCCTTTGCTGACTTTGATATCCCACAATCCCATGTGTTCCATTCTGTAACAGTTAATATAAAAAATAAATATGGCGCCTGAAAGTTGTATTTGGTGGCCAGTTTCTATATTTCTGACTAACTTTTTGCACTTTTGATGTTATTTCTAGTGATAATCTATAGTAATTCAATATTCTTTATTTATCACCAAAACTCGTTCTGTTTTGTTGTATAGATCATTTAACCGTTACGCTTCCTGCAAAAACACTGCCTGCAAAGTCATTGCTTCAAAAGGCAGTGAGCTGCCTAGGCCTCAGACACAGCTAAAGTTCCCTAGAACATTCATTATGTACGAATAATATCATAGGGACACTTTCCTAGAACATTGTCTTCTGATTGGTCCACAGTTTTGGCACAGACTTTGATAAGCTGTGCTGCATGTTAAAGTTGAAATCAACTTTTCTGTAGCACATGTTTACAAGTAGCAGACTCGGTTCTGTGTGAACGACCCTTAAGAACATTTTCTCTCAACATTCTAAAAACGTCACAAATTTCTTAAAGTTTACAAACTACTTTATGTTTATATAACTTTATTAAAGGTTAATCCACTGATGTCACATGGACTGTTTTACTGATGTTTTTGGTGCATTTCTGGATCTGAGATCATTTCAGTTGTATTGCTGTCTATGAAGGGGCAGATGGCTCTCTGATATAATCAAAAATATCTTAATTTGTGCTCTGAAGATGAACGAAGGTCTGAAGGGATTGAAATGACGCAAGGGTAAATAATTAATGACAGAATTTTCATTTTTGGGTGAACTAACCCTTTAGTGTTTTGAATGTGAGTGATTGCTCAAATCATGTACAGAATCTTGTCAAGGCAATGTGTGTTATTACTTTAAGTACTTTGTTTAGTTTTACTGATTAAGCTTGGGTAAAAAAATTTGCAAATCTTTTATTTTGAGGAAAGGAATAGACCTGACTATTAATGAGACATGAAGTTGAACTGTAGGTTGTGTCCAGATGTTCCATTGTTTTACGATTTTTAGTAGCAAAGTTCAGTCATTTCAAAGGGAATTCTAAAAGAATCTCATGAAAATTCACATTAAAATCCCAATAGTTTACTCAAAAATGAAAATTCGGTCAAAATTTACTTGCCCTCATGCCTAGCCGAAGATAAATGAATTACTTTAGTTTAGTTAGAAGAACAATCATAATTTTGGACCCCGTTGACTTTAACTGTATAGACAAATAACATACAGATGAGTAAATAATGACAAAATAACTATTCATTTAAGTTTACAATCGGCTCTTTGTAAAGGCTTTGGCTGTCATGACCATGTCTTCAGACCACATAAAGAAACCGTAGAAGTCTTAAAAGCAAAACAACAAAATGAACCAGACTCTGCCACTCTTGTTCTGTGGGATGAGAGAAAAGATGTTTCTAATGTTACTGTTCCCCCAAACGCCCATTTGGAGACCCTTTTAGTGTCGGTAAAGATCATTTGAGCAAGCATTTTTTCAAAGTCCTGCTGGGTGAAACGGTTTTATTCTCGCATTAAAAAATTACGAGCATGTGGGGGGACTGGGCTCAAATCCAAAAGCTTTTCCGTAAAGGCTATAAATACATTCCATACATTTTCTGCGGTAAACATGTAAAATGCACGTGTATAATTTTACCTGTTATATATAGAAGATCATACAGTACATGAGTCTGGAAAGACCACCAGCTGAAGTCTAATAGGGGACCCTTGTGTACTGCACACCTAACCCTACAGTACATTTATTAATAAATATAAATATTACGTAATGACTCAGTGTGGATTGTGTAATCAAAAATAAAGTAGGAGAGAAAAAAAGAGCATTTGATTTGATTGAGCAATATAAGGAAATAAGGTTTATGACTATTCATCATAAAATTTCTTTTCGGTGTATATTTTTAAATGCTACAAATCTGAATATGATTTTAATGCTCATATATCCATGTTGTCTCAGACTTTTACACCTCACTTCCAGCTTCCCAAAAAAACATTTCCCTAAATGATTGGTTATGCAAATGCTACAAGAAGCATTAAAAGGTGCACCAAGTTATTTTTGATAAATGCTTTTGACCACAGTGTCGGACCGAGTCCCAAAATACATTTTTAGCCAATCAGCAGTAAGGGGGCGTGTCTTGTAATAATAGCGAAAATAAAGTGCTCAATTTGAGTGCACAGGACAGATATTAGTAGCCTGGGTCCGCCCATACTTCCTGTGATGCTACATTCAATTTTGCGAGCAATTTCTGGCAAAGCTGCCATTTTAGAACATTTCCATTCCCTAAAAAGTGGGACCCAATGAGAAACGAGCACCTTTTCATTACAGGTTTTCTATGAAAACAGAGCAGAAGTAATTAAAGTAAGTAAAGACATTTTCCTACTGCTTTTAATGAAGCTAGCTACAATTGGTTACGGTGCCTTCAGGTTCCGTCGCTACGCATACGTCATCGGAATGAGTGGTCTGATTGGTTGTAGATTCGTAAAGTAGTATACAGAGGCATCCCGCCTCCCAGAAGGCAGGTAGTAAGGTAGCTTGGCCAGACTAAACTCCTATGGGCTTTATAGTCGCGAAAGCCAGGCTAAGATATTAGTAGATCAACTGTAGATAACTATAGACAAGAGGAAAATATCGCAGAAACAAAACATTAAAAAGCAGGTCAAACAAGAGGTAGGACCTACGTAAATGTTGACGGACGAACTCAAGGAGTGGGAAGGGCTTGAATCGGATGCAGAGGCTGCGTTGTTTCCTCTTGATAGGTGAGTAATGTTGATTTCACACAATTTATCTGTATGTTCTATTTCATTATTTTATGCAAACATTATAGGAACATTATTATTGAATGTTCTGAAACAAATAGTAACATTTAAAGAACATTAGAATAACATCCAACTGAACTATTTCAAAAAATCCTAAACACCTAACAGCACATTAATTAATATAAAAACATTGTGCACTGACTCAGTGGATTGTATAATCAGCACAATATTACACAGATAGTTGTTGTACAAAATATCTTTAAAAAAATCTCTTTAGATTTAAAAATGTTTTGTTTGCCATTTTTGATGTAAATCTGACAGGAAGAGAAGTGAGAAAGAGAGGGAGGGATCTGCAAAGGTTTTACGAGCAGGGATACGAACTTGGGACACTCATAGCGCCAAAGCCATTTTCAAACGCTATAGATTACATAAATGTTCCATTTGATCCTTTTGCAAACATTGTTGGAATGTTACTTTTGAATGTTCTGTAAAAAGTAGCTGTATGAAAATCTAACTAAAACATTTGAGAAAAAAAAACATTCCATAAACAATGTACAGTAATAATTTTTCAGATAACTTTTAAGTATCCTATTAGTGTTAGTGTTATTATTTTTTGATATTATAATTTTATTAAATAGTAGTAATAATAATTAAAAAAGTAATCTAAATGCATCTCCTCTTGACTAACCCCTGACATAATGGGTGGTATGAGACAAGAGCGCCCAGAGGCCTGGGAGCCCACAGAACAGGAAGTAAGTTTCAGGACGACTGGATCCATTGGCCCCGGAGCCTCTGAGCGAATGAATGAAAGCAGGCAGCCATGAGAGGCAACGACCCAGAGTGAGATCTGTGCAGTACATCTGAGGGCTGCTGGGAACAGCAAGAGTGTTCAGCTTTGCAGGAGTCACCATATAAAGCTCTGAAAACCCTGAATCTAAAGGGCTTTGATTGGCTTGTTTTATATAGATATATACACACACATTACATTACATTTAAGACAATTAAAGACACTTTTTTTCTAAAGCAACTTCCATATGAAGACGAAAGAAGCTATAAAAACCAACAAAAGACCAACAACTTGCAAGCCCATTGACACTGTTTCTTGAAGATGGATAAGGACAGGCTATTTCACCAGGTTGGTACAGTTAACCAAAAAGTCTGTGAATATAATTTTGTGCCTTTTTAGGATGGCACAATAATGTTCATTTGCAGAACACAAACTTCTAGAGGGCACATTCTGTAGGTTTAAAGTACTGAATTTAGGTAAAGGGGTGCAGAGTCAGAGGTGGTTTTGTAGGCAAACATTAATGCTTTGAATTTTATGCAAGCAGCTAATGGTAGCCAGTGCAAACTGAAGAACAGAGGCGTTACGTGCATATATTTATTTTGTTTGACGTTAATATATATATTTGGGTGGCTATGTGTGCATTTGACTGGGTTTTAATTTGTATTATGAGCTTATAAAGATATGTAATAAATACTGGCCCATTTAGCAAATGCAGAACACTCTTCACTCTGTCTTGGGGCAACAATGTGCTATGCTGGTGAAGCCAAATATTGAGCGTCAGCACAGAGGGAATTCTGTTCACGCTCTGGAAGCTGGCAGAGTATAACCATAGTTGGATCATCCGATCGCTCCGATTATAAGTCTGCCCATTGACTGTCTATAGGCCCTTTTACACTGCATTGAATTGTTGGTGTAAAGTGGGAGATGGCACTGATATCTTCAGCCCACTGGACTGACTTTTGTACTGAGAGAACAGAATGTGTAAAGCTACTGTCTCTGGATGAGATGTTAACGTATTTTTTACTTTACTGTCTAAAATTTGTGGATTTTTTTTTGTTTTTGATCCAGCAGCATTAATTATTTTAACAGGTTAACTACTCCATTGCAGGCATGGATTCCCAATTATTTCAGTGCACTACAGATAATTTTAATTGAATGTAAGGCAAAATTAACAAATAAAATGAAATTATTTTTGCAATCCATCAGAATAATTGACAGCACCCAAATTTTGATCCATAAACTGGTTACTTAGCTTTAATTAATGCCTAAATATCATTAAAGCTTGTCCAGGGTATGTGATTTAATCAGTCTGTCTTGTTTTTGTGCAAGACATCTTGTTTATTTCATGGTACAGACTTTCAGTTTCAGTAAGCGCCTGGGTTTTTTTTCCAAGTAACAGATTCAAAGAAAATAGTGAGAGATATGAAACTGAATACAGTGAAATAATTAAATGAACAACATAAACAATGAATATTAATTCCGTTTGTTTAAGAACGCCCTGTTAAATAAACCATCATATGCTGGTTAGGTAGGTTCAGAAGGTTTTAATGCTGGATTGAGCTGTTCTTATCTGGTCTTATAGGGTTTTCAACAGGGTTCTGACTTATTTATTATAAAGAGCAAATGATATGAAAAAGTACAAATGTGCTATTTTGGTTGTTGTAAGATTATATCAAATAATTCATAAGGGATCTGATGAAAAGTTAATATTAGTTCACTCTCAGAAGAAAGATTCAATGCAGTCAATGCACGTAAGGTACAAAATGCAGTAACTTACAGTAAGGTACAAAAGCTAAATGATAGGCTAGTAATACTTTTAAAATACTAATAAGAACCATTTAGGGGTAAATAAGGTAAAAAAAAATGTACTTTTTAGCTTTTGTACCCTATTATACCACCTCAGTGACAATTTTGTATATTTTGTTTTTACCTTGAAAAGGACTGTAGTGCAGCATTACACATACTTTAACATAAATAGTATCTACAATAAGCATGCTAGTTTTAATATATTCACACGCTGTTACTAATTGGGAGTCTTAAACTGTTAATATTTTGTTGAAGTTTTATCAGAACACACAGAACAAATCAGAAAAAAAACTATACATGCTAGCAGTGGATCTATGCTAAGCTAAGCTAAGCTAACTGGGCCTGTGACTAAAGCAGGTAGTTTTCTAGTATACATGAGTCAGGTACGAAATGAAGCTCCGCTTCAGGCTAAGTTGTCACTCAAGACCTGAGGTTAAAATAGAAAGATCTCCAACATTGAGCGGATTCGATGTGTTATGTCATGCCTCCCAGTTGGAGAATTACAGCAATGTTTTCTAAAGAGCAAATATGATTCATTATATGAGTCTTTCACCCATTGTTGTATACTGTACAAGATGCCGACAAAACCATTTGATTTGGCCAGTATGCTCCTTTGCAAACATTTATAAAGGTCTATAGCAGTGGCTTCAAACCCAATTTTTTGGAGGTCTTAGCTCTGCAGAGTTTAGTTCCAACCAGCTCTAAATCCCACCTGTATGGAAATTTCTAATAATCCTTGATTAGCTGGATCAGATGTGTTTAATTGGGGTTGGAGCTGTGTGCGTACTGATGTGGCCCTCCAAGAACTGAGTTTGAGATAGTTTACACTCAACAGTGGTTATTGTTACTATAGATATACTCACCCTCAAGCCATCCATCTTTGTAATCAGAGTTATTTTACAAAATGTTTCATAAAGGCAATGAATGCTCTACGTGGCTCCAGAAGGTTTATAAAGGCCTTCTGAATCAAATTTATGTTTATTTTTGTACCACCTTTCCTGTGTCTCTTCACGTTCACAATCCCCACAGCTATCGGGGTCCCGTCTCGCCAGACGGAGGGGTCCGCCTCCAAGATCATGCTGATCGGTGGAGCCGCGGTACGCAGTCCCATATTCGTTTACGTGGTTCGGACCGCTGTTTTTACATCCTCCTGCAATCATTTCTCCAAGTGAATTGAGTAGAATCATGGAGATGGGTGCACTCGCACTCAAAATGGCGGCCGAGGTAGCAGAAGCCGATCTAGCCTTGGGGGTGCCAGCGCCGCCCGAAATACCCGCGGTTCCCAAACCGCAGAAGAGGGGTTTTAACTCTGTTGCACATAGAGAGGGGCCGTGACTAACCCTATCAGTGCTGATTACACAACCAAGTCCATTGTTTCAAGTCAAGTCAGAACCCGCGAGAGGGGCTGTGTGATGACCAGCCCGGTGTGGTGGCGCAGTCAGAAGAACCCAGTCATTTGAGCAGTTGTCGGTCCTCGCGGTTCCAAGCCCGCACGTAACTGGTCTCAACCCCGTAGAACGGCACGAGGTGCAATGGGGTTCGATGTGGCCGGATCCGATTCTTTATTTCATTTTGTTGTTTATATTGTAGTTATTTTATTTTTTATTGAGCAAAAACACACTAATGCATTATTTTGGACCCCTATTCTAAAGTGTTACCGTGTGTTTTTACATAATACAAATTTTATAACTTTAAAATTAAATAAAAAATGTTAAAAACTTTAAAATCTATAATTAGATAAAACTTTTTCTTTTGCCAAAACAATAGCTGTATTTAAAATTTTCCTGAGAACTGCGGTTACCAATTGCTGTTAGGTTCTCAAAAGCCTGTGTATAGGGTATACAGCATATTCTGCATAATTTACTATGCCTAGCAAGAGTGTGCGTAATTTATAAATACCTAATTTAGTAACACTCTAATACTTCAAAAAATTCAGCAAAAACTGCTCTGACTCTGCTGCGTTACAAAAGGCAAGAAATCCGTAGGTTGTGCACAAAGCAAGAGAAATACATATACAAGAGGACAGTTGCAGAGAGGCAAGGTTGGAGCCACACTGCAGTGTGCTTGAGTGAGCATGTAGGCCATGCACGGCCGCTGATGCATCGCTCACCCCCAGGACCGAGAGGGGGGAGTTTGTACACACAAGTCAAACAAGCCTCCCTGCATTCATGTGACATCCTCTGCCCCAGAGAAAGATAATGCTGGTTCTACAGTAAATAAAGTCATATTCAAAAAGACAGGTTCGGTTTTGTAGGATTAATGGTTCATTATTTCTGAAATAATTCCAGTCTGGGTAATTTTGTCATGCATGAAATGTAACGAGTTATATAAGGCGCTGGTTTGCATCCAACGGCGGACGAACCTTAAGGTAACCTGTTCAAAAAAACACATTCATTATTACAGAAATTTCACATTTGACCTTTAAAATCGGCTGCAATGGAAGGTCAGAGAAATGTGGATGCCAAAACGATACACGTGAAAGAAAACGTTGAAGAGGCGAATTCTTATCCGTCAATCAGACGTCGCAACGTTAAGGACTGTGTTTCTGGATTAACATACATCAGAAAGGCCAATTATCCTTAATATCTTAAGCTTAAGATGAGAGGCCTGAGGTGGTTTTGAATACGGAGGGACGTGGGTCTAATTATACAGTATGATCCCTCTCACTTGAATGGCTTCCCGCAAAATCGAAACCTGTGAGGGAGTCGTGGATCAATCCGAGCTTTGGATTAAGAGTTCTCTGATAGCCCCCTGTCGAGATCAGGTTTAGGGAAGTATCTTACGGTTCTCGTTTTAATCGTCTCCTTTCTGCAGTCATCCTACTTTTATTCGTGAGCCTGTGATGGTCTTCAAATGAGCTTATACAACGCCTCAGACAAGCCAGCACCTTCACTTCCTTGATATGACTCACCCAGAGGCAACCAGGAAGGTGGAGGTGTGAAATTATCTTTAAATAAAAGTGCAATAGCTTGCGCCTACTGTACTTTATGCTTTACGGTAATCTTTGGTGTAATTTATGAATCAATTTATTGTCGGGGCACTTCCTTCTTTTTGGTACTTTCCACATGCTTGGGTGTATTTTACTTTACTGATTACTTTTTTTAAAGGATTAGAGACAAAATTCTCATTGCGTCATAAAACTAATAGATATTAGACTATTAACTAATATAAAATCAGCTTAGCTTAAAAAGTAGCAAGTTGTAAACACATCAGATGCTTGTATCCCCTTCTTAAAGTGATGATATTGGTCTGACCCTCCTCAGAGTCTATTTCACTGACATAATTTAATCATTTTCATCACTGTTACAAAATATTGTAAACAAATAATTTTTTTGGAATTAAATTTGTACCAGTTTCTACATCCTGAACTTGCATCTTTAATATGCTTTTTAGATATCCCTTAAACATTGCCGGAATTCTCCCTTTTTAGCATAGCATAGTTTAACCATATTACTATTCTGACCTATTTGTTTAAATAAATAAACATAATTTGTTTGATTTTGATGTTTGTTTGATGATTATGTTTATTAATACAAAATTACAAAATCACTAGATCACAGTTGCAGGGTTGCAAAACCTAAAAAAAGTCTTTTCATGGAATAATAATTTGTTGGAACAATCATTTTATCAGTTACTACAAAGCAACAGTAGATCCCAAACTTACTTAGTTTAGGCTAAATTTGAAACCCTATTACTGTTATTGGATTTTGTATTTTAATCCATCATTAAAAGTAACAGGGTTTCAGATAAACGTAAAATGTCTAAAGTTACGAAGGTAACCCACATTCCCTGAAGGAGGGAATGGAGATTTTACATATGGGTACTCGCATGAGAGACCAATCGCCTTGGTGAGAAATGAGAAAAGGTCAATGAATATTGGTGTGCATTTAATTACAGCCAGGTGCGCAGAATAATAGGCACGAATGTAATGAACCTGTAGGTTTTCACTGAGGAACCGAGCCGGTGTTAGGGCTACCCAGGGTCGTGGCAAGGGGATGTAACGTCTCCGTTCCCTCTATCAGGGAATGTGGGTTACCTTCGCAACCTAAGACATTCCCCTTCAGTCGAGTCACTCCCACGTTACATATGGGAACAGACCCGTGGAAAAAGCCCCGACCCTGTTACCAAGTTCTGCAGAGACCCCGGCGCCGTCAGGCAAGCTTGTCTGTAGGAGAGTCTGCATGTAACCTTCTCAATGCCCTGGGGGCCAAATAGGGACCCTGCAGGGATGCCAGATGTACTGAAGGCTGGATTGAGGGTGGAGATATGAAGTCTAAACACAGTTCTTACATGTGAGATTCAAGAAATACACTATATCGATAAGGTATGGATATAAGTAAAGGGAAACACAGCCTTCTGACTGACTGTGAAACATAAGGTTTTGGTAGCCACAACCTACTGGGCGAAGGAGACCCAGTGGGAACACAGCCAGCGCTACTCCGCTCTAGGTCTGTCTGTGGGGCGAGAAAAGCGCATGGATCCCGTGGGAATGGCACAGCAAGCCGACACAAGCCAGCCTCCCACAACCTGCTCGTCTAATTTAAGAAACGGGAGGACGCAGCCTCTTTGTTGAGGTCGTAAAATTTGGAGAAGGTGTTGGGTGTCACCCTGCCTGCAGCCCTACAAATATCTGCTAAAGAAGTACCGTGAGCCAAAGCATAGGTGGAGGCAATACTCCTTGTGGAGTGGCCTCTCAGACCTAATTGACACGGCTCTCCCTGGTATAAATAAGACAAGGAGATGGCATCAACCACCCAATGGGGCAACTGAAAGGCTGGGTCTGCCTGGGATGACCAAGTAGGGACTGTAAAACCCTGACCTCCACATGGAGGACAGCGGCATCTGTGTCCAAACGGACAGTGGTGTAAAGAATCCTTCTGTACCTGGGCAGGCGCCTGCCAAACTGAATTGCATAGCCGAGGCATACCATCCGTATCAACCACCGCAAGGGAAGCTGTAACCAAGCCTCCAATCAGGTTGCCAGGGGTATCAAGGGAACGATAACTGTCGTGCCCATGGTGGGGCAGCCTGGTGGGGAACCAGGGAGGGGACGGGCCCCAGAAGGATGAACGTCCTGGGGGTGAGTCCGGCTGCTTTGGGCAGCCCCTACCTGCTCCACTGGTTCCCGCATTGGCGATCCAGGGTTCCGAGTCCGAATCTAAAGGAAAGAAAAGACATTTGGTGGTCCAGATCCACCCTCGTGCAGATGTTTCAACGCTTTGGTCTGTTACACTTGAAGTGCAGCCATATCGTGCAACGAGGTAGCAGCCTGTCCAGCAGTGTATGATTGACAGTGTATGAGACAAGATGAGGTCTTACACGCCTCCAGCGGGCACTCGATCGACATGTAACCCCTGGCTGGGGGCCAGGCGTGACCAGTACGGGATTTGCCATGACCTGGTCAGCTCCTCATGCACCTCCGGGAAGAAAGGCAATGAGGGGGACCCCGATGGGATCACGGGCTGAGAACTCAGAAACCAATCATCCATCCTCGATTGATGATTGGCAGCGGCCGTGGAGGTTCGCTTTCCCGAACAGGTTTCAGCCTCGCCATCCGACTCTCTTGCTGGTCAGCAAAGGCTGGCTTGTCTCAGCCTTTAAAAAAGCTACCAGCCCGCAGGGATCGCCAGCAGCTGCCCATTCGCTGAGGCGAAGAGAGAGCGTGAACTCCACAGGAACTATTTTTTCAGGTTTTTTTCCCCCAGACTCAACCAGCATAAACAGCTTTCAGGCGAGGTTCCAAAGCGAAAAGCTGCAAGTGCATTACATCTGTGCCCTTTTATACTCACACTGTGATAAGGTGCACCTGGCTGTAATTAAATGCTTTTCTCATTACTCGAATGCGATTTGTCTCTCATGCGAGTTCCCATATGTAACGTCGGAGTGGCTCGACTGAAGGAGAACAACGCATACAGTATAATATTTAGTTATATTATATTAATATTACATATTAAATGCATCCCCCTGGCCTGAGGCCTGACCTTATTCAGCAAATAAGGTCAGGAAGTCATAAAATCATGTGTCATAATAAATAAATTATACTAATGAATGTATTTAAGTTTTACTTTGTAGGTAGAAAGGGTCAGTTTAATTTGTTAAAAAATCAATCCTGTCTGTGAGTGTCTTTGTGAGTGTCATGTGTCATTTCAAGCAACAATTTCTAAAGAAATACACATGCTTGAACTTTTCATACCCAACGTCCTGTGTTTCTCACAAGCGGCCAGCTATAAGAATGGTGTATACCTCTCTGTTTAATCTCTGTTTTGTTATGAACGAAATAGTGACTTCTACACCCAGTTAACGACTGTTTCCCAGCAGTAGCCGCATGACACTACCTTCTCAACCACGGCCTCAACGGTTTTAACCACTTCCACATCCTCTCTGCATGCTCTACCTCCCCCCAGCCTTCGTGTTTTGGATGGCGCTTGCTAGCACAATACAGCTGCCAAGACTGATAGCATCGCACTGGGTAAAAATCGCTGCCAGCGTTTATGCTAGGTAGGCTTGCGATTCACGTGCTAGAACGCGTTTAGGGGGATTGATGGGTTTCAATAATAGCAGACATGCGACAAACCATGTGATAAGGACTTAAAAATCATCTGGTTGTCTTGTTAAACATCTAACGCTATAGTGAGCGCTAACATTAAAGAGAAGCGGGTTTTATGTTTCTTAGGGAAAGAAGCCTAGAAGCCCTCCCAGAAACAGCTTAACCACCTAAACAGGCATTTTCACGAAAGATAGATGTGAAAGGAGCTAGCAAATCAACACCAACGTTTACCCATGAACACCCTGCAGTTATCTCAGTGATTTACAGCTACTAGCCTATACTTTCTTTGTCATGCAAAGCGTGCATTTCTTCATCATGCATTTCTGAGTAAGCATGTTTGGAAAGATGACTAAGATCCACTTTACTGTAATTAATGATTCACCATCTTAGTCTGAGAGTGTACACAAAACGAGAATGAAACACTGATATTTTTGCAAGTTCTTTACTGGAGATGTTTGTGTAAGCATTATGTGGATTATTTAAAATACACACATGTTCCACGTTTAATACAAGCTGACCTCGATTGGCATCATTTACGGCATATTGTTGATTGCTGTAAATTATTGCTTACATTAGGAAAACAAACAAACAGTAGAAGACACTTACAACAGTCAATAGGGCCAAGGATTGAAATAGAAATGTGGAGCTTATAATTTTACAAAAGCAATTACAGTACCTTAATGTTTATGATTAAATGTGTATTATGAGCTTTAAAGACACTTTCACAGTCATTGTTTTTAGGTTTTAGATATTATGTTGTCATGGCAGCCAATTAAACAAATATATTTTTACACAGAAAGAAATGTTAGCAAACACATATTGTTTATCTGTTGTAACTGAACTGTTGAAACAATAAGTATTTCAATATTTTAATGATTTGGCCCCATTACTTTCATTGTATTTGCATTACTGTAACACAGATTGTCCCTTTGTTAATTTATTATCATTATTAATAAAAAAGGAAAGGCATGCATGCTGAGTGGCATTGTGGAAAATTACCATATGCAATATAATACTATTATGACATTATTATCACAACCTTATTAGACACATATATTAAATACAATATTTTTTATATAATAGTTAATTATAGTTATATTGCATGACACTTAAAATATATATCGATCCACAATGAAACTCAATGGCGCAGGCTGACTTTTTATTATGAATATGCATTTGTTATTTTACATCTTCCGAAGTGTAAAGGCTATCACTTGTTTGAATCCATTCAAAGGCTTGGAGGCTTTATTCAATGGCTTTATTATATCTCCAATTGGATTCATCTGAAAGGAGAAAGCACATACACCTAGGATGCTTTAAAGGTGAGTAGATAATTTTCTAACTATTCCTTTAACGTAACCAATGAAATGACTTGGCAAAAGCTAATTGGTTCATGCTGCATATGCAGCAAATGAGCTTACTGCATTTATACGGCTGACTAACATTCACTCAAGATTCCTGTAGCGCACTTGCATTTTACCCGCGTTAACCCTCCTTCTTCCCTAGCTCCACCTGTGTTGATCCACTACAGGTTATTTTATATGCCATTTGTGCAGCAGCAGTATAAATTGCCAAATTCATTGGCAAGAGCAAGTTCGTGTACTTGCTTGCAGAAGCAGCAATAACATTGTCATATCTTTAATAAAATCGTCCGAGATTTGTCATGATTGAACTTCCATTAATGTTAATAGAATAATATTCTTTTTAAATTTGAAAAAAACGTACAAGAAACTTTGTGACGATAGTCATGGCGTATGTCTTGCGCAATTACCCGAAATGGCTTACTACCGTGTTTAATAAATAAATAAATGAGACTGGAATGCTGTATTTGCTAAAAAGCATTTAGGACTTGAGTTACGTATTTTATATTTACAAACATTTTCAGATTCTATTGAATTTCCCTCTAAATGTGCAAATAAATGTTATGCGTCATACTTGACTTTGAGTATACAATTTTCTGCAGCACATGTGATTTCAATTTCTTCGGTGCGCATGAGACCAAAGTACAACATTACTGTGAATTTCTCAACTTCCCTTTATTGCCTCCTCTCTTTCTCTACTTTCTTTCTGTGGTGTTTCCTAAAGACCACAGAATCTATTTTTGCCCTCCTGTTTACTTTCATATATTTTAAACGTAGTCCTCCAGAACCCCTCCCAGTCAAAGACCCAGCCCTGGTTAGCAAACCGGAGGCTGTGACACAGTGCTTCCATTCTTCAGGGGAACTGTGTGTGTGTGTGCGCGCCACGACCCCTCCCTAACCCAAACCCCAAAACCAGCACCGACTGTATTCAGGGTACGCTGTCATTTCCTGCCATGGGAGCCTGTCGTTGAGTTGGTTATAGGGTTGGGATCTTTCTTCAATATTGATGTGGATCTGATGCAAATGAGTTCCATCATTAAATGACTTGTACCTTGTGATTAATTATACGGTTTGAGGGAAGCTGGGCTCTTTTTGTTTTTATTTTTGATCAGCCACTTAATTTATTCACTTAATAGTGGTAATGCGATGAAAATTCATGAAGGAAGAGTCTTTGATGGTCAGGTCATTAAAAGTGCATTGACTTGTATTCTGTCCAATTCTACATCTTTATTCATTTTTTATGAATACGTTAAACACCATTAAATCGAATAATATTTCACCAAACTGCTTCATGTGTGGGTGTTATTTGCTAAATACTGATTCCATTAATCAGCAACCATTGATCCCTGATTAACAAGTTGAAAAAAATATTTACACTTGAATGTTTGTAAGTTCACACATTTGTAAGTGCTGGCATTAAATGTGGTCCATATTGTAGCTTGATATAGAAAAAAATGTATACAAATTTTCAGTAATTTTCAGGAAAGAGTTTCAGATATGAAAGAATCAGATATGATTTGTGACAATTAAGTTATATTTAGGAATATATAATAATGCATATTATTCATAATTATTTTAATATAATAAATAATAATAGTACAATGAAAACATTAATTTTGAAAATTGTTAAAACTGGAGTTATCTGTATATAGTTTTTGTATGTATACCTATTAAGCTAGTTATTTTATTTGTGTGTGTGTATAAGTTTGTGTCTTTGTCTGACTAAAGGTACAGTGTTCATAGATATGATGACATCATGACAGGAAGTCACGACTCATATTTCCTCATATTTCTTAGATTGTCATCGTTTCACACCAGAACTTTTTGTTTGCACAGAGGGGGGCATGAAATGCAAAATGACACAAGCAAATGACAACATGAACTTGAGTCACATAGTGCTTCATACATGGGAAGTAATTGCAAAACAATTGTTGCGATGAATGCTATCTGTATGAGCACTATTTTGAACGGCTCTCAGCTTGTGGTGAAATCAATTAAAACTCATGCTGTTTATTACCAATTGACTGAAATTAAGTGTTTTTGCAGTCGGAATGCAAGTCGATTCAATTTTTGGGGAATGAATATGTGAAATGAGGCATTACTTTTACAGCCATCTGATGCGAAAGAGGCATCTGGCTCCTTCAGAAAAAAGATTTAACCAGAGTAATGCTCTGCTATTTATCTACTCCTCCACTTTCACCATTAACATTATGCTAATAGGAAGACTCAGTAGCTTGTTACACACTCCTCGTGAAAATCCGTGCGGCGAAATCCATAGGATTCGTCAAGTTCCTATTCTCCGGATTGCCTGCTCACTCTCGGACATATAGATCTGCTTTGAGGTTCTTATCTGGCTCTCCCAGCTCCCGGCGTAATGCGTTCACTTACCAACTCCACACACTCGTTCTTAGGGAAGGAAAAAGACAGAAAAGAAGGACTGACACTACAGTCTTAACTTCACAGTCAGCTCAGAGAAGAGCACACAGCTCTAAGCCGCCCCTGTTGCTGCCTGCGAGGTGGAGATATTAGAGCTCGGTGTAGGACAGATGCAAAGATCTGAACAGCGCTAGCTAACCTGCATCTGTCATGCTTTTTTCCTCGCACATCGTAAACAGAGGGAACATGCTGGGCTTGATTTGAAACCAGAGAGAGATGTATTTTGCAAATGTTGGTTATTGTGATTTAAGGATTTTGTTTCATTCATGCCTTGACAAAAGATGAATAACCTTCTGAATGCCTAGAGTCTAAATCTAAATGAGACGTTTGTGGCTGTTAGTGCACTTCTGTTAGCTCGGGGGTGTTAAAGGAATCCTAGAAGAAACACAACATCATAAGACGTTGATATTTGGTTAAATATTGGTTGAGACGTCAGGTGACCAAAATTTAACCAAATTCAATGTCTAACGTCAGTGTTAAATTGACGTCCAAAACCGACGACACCTGTTTTTAGGTTATGTAACCAAAATCCAACGTAAAGTCAAATACTAACTTCAACTCGATTTTTATTTTCTGGTGGGATAGTTCACCCAAAAATGAAAATTCTGTCATCGTTTGCTCCTCCTCAAGTAGTTCCAAACCTGTATGAAATTCTTTATTCTGGTCAACACAAAGGAAGATATTTTGAAGAAAGTTGGTAACCAGGCTGTTTTGGACCACATTGACTTCTACTGTATTTTATTATTTTTTTTCCTACTATGGTCCAAAACAGCCTGGGCCCGGTTTCTCGAAAGCTTCTTATCGCTAAGTAGTTCTTAAGTTGTACCTTAACCTCTCTCTTAACATTATGGCGCATTTCCCGAAACATTCTTACGCTAAGTATCTCTTAGCTAAGTCACACGTTCGTAAGGTTGGTCTAGACCAACCTTAACTCATTCTTAGCGTAGTCTCAGCTCAAGATGCTAGTCACCACTACTGAGCAGCAGTCCTTATAAATCGGCGGTATATCTGGGAAGCCAATCCAGTCTCATATAAAAACGTACCCTGACTACGTTGGTCCAAAGTGCAAAACGTAGAGGGGTTACAATAACGGCCCTT
>JAUCMT010000053.1:12129554-12156966 GCA_032357475.1 Enteromius thamalakanensis | reverse complement strand
GCAGGAATGATCGCGCGCGAGTGCTTGAATTGCGCGCGGATGACATACCAAGAGCGCGCGAGGCTTTGAAATGAGCTTGCGGCCCCGTTTCTCTTAAGTGGTGCACTAACTTATTGATAGCATAGATTTGCCGCAATAGATAATGCCATTAATTTGCACTGCGCTGTTCGAAAGTCAGTATATGCTAATTAGGTATGTTTTGAAGCATGGCTGCTTCATCTGATTTAGGTTTGTCCTTAGTTGGTAATGAGTTGATTTAAGCTGGTCCTGAACTGGTTATAAGTTGGTTATGAGCTGATTTAAAGGGTTAGTTCACCCAAAAATGAAAATTCTGTCATTTATTACTCACTGTCATGTTGTTTCAAACCCATAAGGTCTTCATTCATCTTCGAAACACGAATTAAGATATATTAATGATATAAGAGAGCCATGTGTCCCTCCATCAGCACTGAACTGATCCCAGATCCAAAAATGTAGTAAAAACATCGCTAAAACAGTCCATGTGACATCAGTGGATTAACTTCAGTTTTGCGATGCTAGGAGAATACTTGTTTGCACAATAAAGACAAAATTAACCATTCTTCTACCGTGACTTTCCCCATACAGTAAAAAAGTCTGTAATACGAAGGGGGGCATAAAATCGCTAGATCTTCCACTCCGTCCTGCTTTCCTGTCCACATCCCCACGTTTATTGCATTGTTGTATTGTTGGATCAACGAAACTCCTGTGCGCACTTGCACTAAATGCTGATGTGATGACCCTGGTTGAAAGCTTCGGTTACAGGTTTTTGCATGAATTGTTAGATGCTGGAGCTCCCCCAGACACTGCAGTGCTATATGTGCTCTGTCTTGCATTTCTTTTTTTGTCGTTGGTTCTGAAATTGGAAACACCTTGCATCTCGACGCTCTTGCGAAACGCCGATTTTCGGTTCCCACGTGTGAATCATCATTTGCTGTCTTTATGAAACCTGACTGACCAAAATGACAAGCAAAACCTTTATCTCCTCTTCGTCATCCATCAGTCCCAGCAAAATAATTACACTGGCTGCCTGAGACCCAGATCGAGGGGTCGAATCTAATAACCTCCATTAACTCCTCCGACATCTCATACGGCGAGTGCAGCGTAATGAGGTTAGGCCTCCTTCAGCAACAGATAATGCTCGGTCTCAAGGCATATTGCGCTCACACGCCAGGCTGCTTTTTAGGGGCCCAGGCCGTTTTTCTGGAGAAATGGCATTCTTTGAAGGTGTCCACGGGCAAACCCGGGTGGATATTATCAGCATCTCTCAGCTGAACCGTGATGCCTGCCAGGGTCCTCAGCGCGCTCGACTGGCAGGCTGTCGCTCAGAGCAGTAGGGTTTTTCTTTGCCCTTGTTTTGGCACCGAGGCCGGGGCAGATGCCACACTCTTCCCTCAGGGCTTGGTGTGCTTATGTGTGGATGTATGTTTGGGACGAAACCTGTGGCTGCAGTGTCGCAAGGCAGAGGAGGCGAGCGTTAAATAGCCAATCTATGGCTTCATGGAGGCAATAGCGAGGTCTTCGCAACAGATGGATGGAAAAACTGACAGTGTAGTAAACCTCTGCGGAGTAGATGTAGGGAACATGATGCTTTCAGAACTGGATTAAAGCAGATAAGCATGCATGGAAACAGTGCCATTTTTCTCCGATTTCAAATGAAACTGCCAATGTAGCACAGTTTTGCAAGGTTTTTTTTTTGTGCACAACGTACTCGGATCTTGAGGTTTGCTAGGGATGTTCTGATTTTGACTCATAATTTTGACTTGTAAACGTGATCGCATTCTTATTCGTAGGTGTTAGAGCGGAAAGTGTGGTTCTACCACATATATTTTGCCGTTTGGATAGACTGATAAATTCAATATTAACATGGAGAGACGGTTTCTAAAATGTCGCTATGTTTTATGTACAACAGCTCTATGTGCGGTTGACTTACATTTCAGTGCTATTAATTAAATTTAACCATATATACAGCGCAAATCAATTTACTTTGAATGACCACATCTGGATGTTAATAAAGTTTAATAAATGTCCTCATAACAAGGTCAAGTTTTTTTAATCTAAAGTTTATTTCTCTCTGAAGTCATACATACTCTATATACTCGTTTGTTATATATGTTGACTATTTATTCATGTGCATGAAATACAAATACAATTTTTATATTTTTTCTTTTACTACAACAGTTTCCATGGACAAAAATGAACCAAAAAAATGCTATTTACACTTATTACACTGTGTTTTAGTGTATTTATAGGCTAATAGATGCAAATGGAATGACGTCTATGCTGCAGCTCAATATAATGCAATTCACACATGCATTGCCACTGCAGATACTTTACACATGCTCGCCTATGAACTGATTAAACATTAATATTCATAAATATGTGCATTTTTTAAAAGTGCTAATCACCCAATGTGAAAAGTAGAAAATTATTATTCTGCTTTCAAAAAAAAGTCTAAAAATGAAGAAAGAAATATTTTTTTAAGCCTACGCGGGCAAGGCTGTTTTACGTCCTCGCATCAGAGCTAAGGCTAAAATTAGACCTAAATCATCATGCATTAACGGTTCTCTGAATCCTCTTTGCTCTCTACAATTTATGCTAAGCATTGCAAAATGTCAGTCTAAATTTAGGAGTGGAACAAAGATAAGATGTTGCTCATTTGCGATGAGCCGAACGCTTTGCTGTTGATCTTCTTTATTTTGAATTCTGATTGTTGATTTGTTGCCCCCTCCAAATGCATGCACACACATACACACACACACCTGCAGCAGGATATTGTGACACATAACTGCCAAGTCCTTATTGAGTGAATAAAAATGAAAGCAAGAAGGCCTTCTGAGTATGACTGTGCTTCTGACCAGAGATAAATGATGAAATATGTCCTTAATAAATTTGCACAAACCTGTGCTTTGACATGATCCATGACTATCAAATGGAAATATTGCGAACTATCCTCAGTCAGCCTATTTAAATTTAATGTTACTACAGAAATGCCACAGTCAACAGCTCTTGTCACATCTTATATAACTCAATAATATTTTTTTTTTATTTACTCATTTAACAAACTCATCCTTTACAGAAAATTGCCTTTAGAAGGTTTCAAACTGACCTTTATTAATCGTTACAACAGAGGTCTAAAAGCAAGTAGTTTAGATATTGAATCATATATATATATACTTTTTTAAAATGTCTTTTCAGTAGGAACTTCATCTACAATCCATAAAGTGTCTTTTTTTCTTTATAGTTAATATGCTTTGCATAAGACACAAAAATTTAAATAATTTAAAAGGAAAATCACATTTTCATGACAGCTGCATATGGTATATGACTCTCTAATATGCTAGAAAAAAAATAGCTTAATAATTTCATTATAGGCACATAAATATTTTTTTTTTAAATGGATGTGTGTTAAATGTCTGATTTATTAATATTATGTACATACATAAAAGATAATATATATGTATAATTATGTTTTCTTTTATATATATAAAAAATATATATATATATATATATTATAATTTTTATTTTTTTATTAAAAAAGCAAATTCCATTTAAAAAATTGTCTAATCATTAACAGCTTTGACAAAGAGTTAATTTTGGACTTTGTGTGCAACCTTTACAGTATGTGATGTGTTTAATTGTAAATACACTGTTGTAATGTTAAAGAGCCTTCAATTTTAGCCTTAAAGGAAATGCAATGCAAAGCTTCAGTAAACATCTCCATAGCATGAATGCTTTTGACACCACATGCTACAACGGCTTCCAAAACTACCAACTAACCAACCAACATGAGAAACACGTAATTCTGAGAGTGAAAGACAAAAAAGATGCTGATGATCAGTCTGCCAGTAGCAGGTGCGGCTCGATTCAAATGCCTGTCAAAGCTAATGTACGCTAATCAGCTGTTGGATTTGCCTTATTTGGCTGTCACACGTAATGAAAGACGAGAATATGTCATCAGACACTCTTTTTTTTCCCTTCTTGCAGAATTCTCAAACCATGAAGGTGGTGGTGGGCCATTCAGATCAGGAAGAGAGAGAGAAGGGGCGTCACAAAAAATCAGAAAACAACTGCACAGCCCACGTGGTGGATCATGACAGCAGTCAAGTGAATAACTCAAGAAGAGGAAGCTTTGCAGAATATTGATTTAATGCTGCATTCATGCAGGGAGGATGTTCACCCGCATTACGCACGCTCTAATATTCCCAAACACACCTTGGGCATTTGCTTTTCTGAGCCACTTATAGAAAAAAAAAAAAAAAAAGAGGCCGGAATATTCCTCTCGCATGAGCATTTAAGCAGTGTCTCTGATTCAAAGCGTGAACGGAATCTATCAAAATCTAAAGAAAAGGGCCTCCTGTGATGTAACGCCAGTGATTAGAGCTCATTTTGTGGTGTCACGGAGTAAAGAAGGTGGCTTTATGAAGCATCTTGATCGATTTTAATGGCATTTATTCAATTCAAATATCTCAGGGAGTGAAGGATATGCGTGAATGGAAGTGGCTTACAGGGGCTGAAATGCACACATAAACCGGGGTATCTTGTGAAGAATGTATCAGTCTTTAGAATAAAGGTACACTGAATATAATTGAAATTGAATTTTAGGCAAGATATTATTGAAATTTTATGCTTTTTTTTTTTACCCATAGATAATAAACAAATAATGAAATCAAATGAAAAATAACCATCCAGGATATGTTAACCATAAGGTGATGTACTTTTTGTTTTTTTTTACTCTTTCTTTCCCTTTTGCATTATGGTTTTTATTGCATTCATTTAAACATTTTCTGAAAGGTCAATGAAATTTCCTATAATACATATAAATGATAATCAGGTACATTAAAAGGTGATTTACTTTTGATTCTCTAATAATACCGTAACTGTCCTTCTTATATCATTTTGATTAATTCTTTTTGATAGAAGTGGCATCTTCTATTGCAAATACATAATTTATTGTATATAAAAGTACACACATAAAAGCATAAAAGTACACACATGCACATATTAGAGAGAGAGAGAGTGAGTGTGTGTGTGTGTGTACTTTTATCTACTTTAAATTGTATTTAATTAAGCAATATTGCCATGTCAAATAAAATGATATTTCGAAAGACTATATATATAAAGAGCTGTTTTATTTGAACTCTTTAGCTTAGCAATGCATCAACACCTTTCTTTGATTATTAAAATATTAAATTAAAACAGTGTTGTTTTTATTAAAAGCAACATTATCAATTAGATGCTTTACCAATAAAATGATGTCCGTGCAAACAATATTTACTATATAAAATATTTCGTTTATGTGAGCAATTTTTACTTATTTAGTCAAAAATATATAATAATACGTTGACATTTAATTTTTTTTTTTCCACATATTTAAATAGCAACTACTTTATCTGGAAATTAAGTCTGTGGTGTTTTATTTAAATGCCTTAAGCTATCATGATTGCTATCATGAACGCAAACGATTATCAATAAGCAATAAAAGCAACAACCTATGCTGATTCTTCCCGGCGCAATGTTCGTTCCAGCAGCTTTGAAGACGTTTTGACCTCAGACATCAGAAGACATTCCCCGTTTTTCTTCTCACACATTCTTGCGCACCGAAATCAGCTAGGAGGAGCGTCTGTCCCTCCGCTCGCGTCCAATGGAACAAAGAGCAGCGTTATCAATGTCCCCGCGCTCAGCCAATACGAGCGCTCCGCTCCCGATGACGCGGCGGCTCTGGTCTCTTCCCACTGCGCAGGAAGCGAGACGCGCAAAAGCATCAGAAGTTAAACGCAAAGGTAACGCGGCGCACGCAAGAGCAAGCAGCAGTTTTTACCGTAACCGCTCGGAGTTTCCCGCGAACCCAAGAGGAACCCGGCGTCTCGAGCAGAATGAATGGTTGGTATCGATATTACTTCTTTTTATTATTCTACGAAAAACACTTCGCAAGACGTGTTAGATGTTTATCGTAGTTTTGTGGAGAACATATTAATCATATGTTGTTTTGATCTTTAAAGAGGTGCTCTGCAATAACGTTTAAAACTCTTTTATATATTATTGTGTATTTAATAATAGGCTGCTATTGAGTTTTTTGTATACCTACGTTATTTTTAAAATTGATTTGTGACATATTTGTGAAATGCAGACATTTATCTGTTCTAAAACCTTTTTCTACATGATCTAGTCCAGCGAAACGTATTATTTCAGAAAATGTTATATTTTCAAAATAGCCTAGATTTTATTTGTGATATTTTAAGATTTGTATCGTCACCCCAGGTGAAAATCTGATGCAATTTGTCTAATTTGTCTTGTGCTGTAAAGTTGTGACAGCCGGTGACCTGTGTCAAACAGTTGTGTTTGTTTGTCTTCATTAATCATATGTAGACTTCCATATGCATTTTAAAAACCATCTCATAAATATAAATAATGCTTGCATAAATGTTAATTTAACATCTTGGAAACCTGAGTTTAAAAAAAAAAAGGCTTATTTAGATCGCAATGCATTGCAATGAGACCTTGCTAGGCTGTTTGATGTCTGAGGGTCTTCAGATGTTTTTAATTAGGACCTGTAAAAAAAAAAAAAAAATCTGTCTGTCCTGTTCTCTGGGGCGATGCTTTGAAAAAAAAAAAGGCAGGAGAACACAGAAAGTCACTTCAGTGGAGGATCGGCTAATCAAATTTTTATAGCATTTTCTCATTTTTTCCCTCTCTCTCTCTCTCTCTACCCTCCCTCCCTCCCTCGCTTTCTTGATCCCGGTGAACGAGTTTCTCTTTGTCTGCTTCTTTGGTAACCACACCTCCCCCCAAAACGCAGCCGGCTCAGACACCTGAAGGCTAGACATAATGATCAACGCAGTCCCCATGAGTCTGGATGCCTGCCAGTTGTTTTCGCTCTTTTTTTTTTTTTTTTCACTACTTTGTCTCTTCTTCTTCCCCCCCCCATGCATCTCTTGCCCTGCACAATCAAGGGGCCAGCACTTAATGTTGGGGGCCAGTATGCAGTATATGAGGGGCCAACTCTTCTGCAATGTATGGACCACGGAGAAAGAAGTCTGGCACACATGCAAGGAGAAGCATGAACAACAATGTCTCCTTGTGTGTGTGTGTGTGTGTGTGTGAGCGGGAGTCTTTATTCAACCAATTGCATATCAAGTCTTTTTTTTTTTTGCCATACAAGACCTGTCAGTATACTTTGCATGTTTTGCGTTCGTAAAGAGCAAGGTTGGCTTATTAAGATCCAGATACTGTTGGTTTTCTTTAATCTGTGGATTAGACAGAGCGTTGGATCCCCAGCTAGTTTAAGTGCTTTGTCTGTGCAAGATTAGGTTTACCGCATGTGAAATTACATACAGTGAGGCGTAATAATGCAAGTAATAATGCAAGAATGAATGTGCGAAGAGGAAAGCTGAAGGGATGCAGTTGTGGGTTGATAAAACACCCTTTTTTGTAGAGTATCCTAAACAATGTATTAGAATTGTAGAGGAATTGTGTGATTAAGGATATTAAAGTTGACCAAACATAAAATGTAGCTAACGATAAATACAAAAAGGGATGAAAAGCACAAATAATATTAACGTTAGTTTAATTTCAGTGTATAGCGATTCAAAAAAATATAAAATAAATACATCTTAGTTCATTTTAGTATTTAAAAAAAAAAAAAAAATAATAATAATAATATATATATATATAGTTATCCTTACCACACCCAAATCTCTCTCATACATTTGAATTACATTAGTGTGTGTTTCGGCAGAATAAGGCCCCCCCTAAAAAAAAATCGCCATTTTGTCTCTAGCTAGTGCACTTTGGTTTGCACGGCATGCAATATTTTGGATGTAGCCTGCTTGTGTTTTCTCACAAGGCTCAGAGCCGACATGTTGGGAGTACAATGGCACTAAGTAGACGGCAGATCCTTTCTTTCTCGCTCTCCTCCTCTGCCATAAGCCTTTGAAGGGGCGTCATAAAAGGTTCAATAGAAGCAACAAGCTGTTTTTTTCTCTCCTCTCATGCATTCTTTAGGCATTCTACCTGTGCATGAATAGGAGGCCACTGAGACTCTCTGACAGAGGAAGAGTGTTTATTGAGGGCTAAAGGGCTCAATACAATCAGACAGCCTCACGTAGAGAACTACGTGGTTTGGGCGAGAGGCCATGGGCGTGTGTTCTCCCTAGTGTCACACCCATTGACTCCGTTTTGAGTGAATGTTTATGGGCTGCCAAGAGGAAAACTGTATAGAAACCCACTCTGTGGATATAGATATCAAGTATGTTATTAATAGACATATTTTTGATCATTGCAAAGACGTGAAAATGAACAGATTTTTATTGGCGTTTATGGTTCCATTAAGAATCTCTCTATTCCAAAAATAAAGGTTCTTTTAGATAAATGTTCTTCCTAGTATGAAAAAATGGAGCCCAAAATGGCATCTTTTTGGAAGCTTAATTTTGAGTATAAATGTGGTTAATTATTCCAGAAGAGATTTTTAAATGCTTTTGACTCCAACAACACAGATGAATTCTGGGAGTGATTTCGCTATTTTAAGGAGCAGTTTTCATTTGTAATCCTTTAAGCAGTTGCTGGTTCTATAAAAAAAAGGAGAAAAGAAAGAGGAACTAATTGACTTTTAATGTGTTTTTTTAGTCCCTGTCAGAAGTATAAAGCAATAATTTGCTCCAAAATAATTTGAAATAATTAAATTTTTGGGTGATCTGTCAAATTTTTTAAGATTGCACCTTCCTGACATGCCAAACTGCATCAATACAATGGATTTATACAGAAATTTGGATTACACCTACACATATCCCTCCTAATAATAACCTATTTTTAATGAATATCATCTTATGTAGCAGTTTTCAATTCAGTACGTATAGAAATGCTATCCATTATATCAGCTAAGCTTAAACTACGCACCCCAGCATTAAAGGAAATACGTAATAATATTTATGCCTGCTGAATTATGGGGTGGAAATTGAATGGAGGGTTCTTGACTTATTCCTCTTGCGCTCAGTGTGAAAACGCGTCGCCGGGTAGAGGTTAATTGTTTTTAGATCTTTATGTGTCAAGAGAAAATGGAGAAACTGGTGCATAATTGAGCTCCTGGTCGTTTGAGTGATTATGGATTAACGCGCCTCTCCAAAGGAGAAAGACAGCGAGGGAAGGAGTGAAAAGAAAGGGGCGAAAAGACCCATGTCGTGAGCTGCAACCACAGGGGTTGTCTGGTCTTTTCAGAGCGAGAGGGAGTGGAGGCTTGTTTAGTCAGTGGCCCTTGGGGGCTTGACCTTTGACCTGTGCCGTGCCCCTCTGTGCTCCAGGTGCAGGTCGGTTCTCCACGGTTTTAATCGTACACACACACACACACTCCAGAGGGCCAGGGGTAATGTTGCGTGATGCCTTTTTATTATTTGTTTGTACGAGGTGTGGCTGAGACCCAAAGGGTTGTAAGGGTGGGCGGACGAACCTACTTTCTTTGTAGTGTTTGTTAAAACAGCCTTGAAAGTAAAGATAATGCAGTGTTGTAATATTCATGAATGCATTAATCAGGAGGTTGTCATGTATAATTATTACAGTGTTTGATAATGCCAGAGCAAATCACCTCAGGCAGTGGTGATTGCTGCCTGATGCTATTAATGTTCTTTAATAAAATGCCCGTGTGGGCCGAACCATCAGCGCAGCCCGGTAGTTAAGTGCTGTAAGGTTAATGAGGCAATTTACATACGTTCTGCTACCATCTGGACGCAGTAAGAGACAGCTGCTTGCTCTTATTTCATACTGTGTTTTGGGAGCTAACCCGCAGAAATGTCATTCCAGTACATGCAGAGAGCTTGTTGAACACTTTTGACTTTTGTCCCGTCAACACGAATGAATTCTGGGAGAGATTTGGTATGCTAATGAGCGGTTTTGGTTCTCAGTCGCAGTTTTGTAATCCCCCACACAGTAGCTGACATTAAAAAAAAAGAGGTACTGATTTGTTTTTAATTTGTTTTTGAGTAGTGTGCTTTTTTTTTTTGCTGTAGCATGTGGTATCAGTTGTGCGCAAAGGTTGCTTAATATAATTAGGTGTGAGCAAAACATGCAAAATACAAGACGTTTTTTAATTCATTTTTTAAAGTCTGAGCTCAATGTGCATGGTGTGTACGTGTGCACATAAGTCTTTAATGGTTTTATAAGTCAACAATTACTGATTGAACGACTGAAATTGAAGCAAAAAAGTAGCATGACAACAAACGGAGATATGACTTACCATAAACTAGAGATCTAGGTCACCAGTTTTGAATTTCCCCTTTATCCCATGTTTTTCCTCAGAAGCTCTTTCACTTAGCAGTTCTTGTTTTTGTATTGTTTTTGTTTTTAAAGCTGGCTCATAAAATAAGAAATACACACCCGCTAACATGCTAGTTAGCTAGCTTAAAACAATAGCATAGACTCAAATGATTCTTAATTAATACCTTTATTCTGACATTCTCTCATTTTTACTCCGTAATAATGTCACTAGATGGTCATTTCTTTAACTTTTAGCTAATGGACCAAAATGCTAAGCTAACAAGCATGTTAGTTTAAGCTAATAAGTTACGTACATGTAACTGTCAGTTTTATTTTACCACAAATGTTTTGTTAGCTTAAATCAGTCACTGATCATTTATTTAGCCATTATTATATCTTATTTAAGTCTATTTTTTAACAGTCCTTTGCCGATGTCACCAATTTGAGAACTAGACGTACAAAAACCATTGAAATTGAGCTGTATCTTGTAGGCCAGTCAGCATTTTTAACAAACAGCTTTATACCAATTGCAGTCGCTATCTTTCTTCAACAGCGACAACAAAAAAGTGTCTCTTGTATACAGATAATTTCACACCACTTCCTCCGAGGACTGGACAAAGAACAGCCACTCTGCAATCGATAACCAAGCGAGAGAACGACCGAGGGCTGTTAAAGATTTGCAGTTTGGATCGGAAGTAGGTAGACACGACCAGGATCCCCTCCGATGGCTGAAAGCAAATAACTGTTACTGGTCTATCCGTAAAATTGCAGTGATGGACCGTGAAAGGCAAAACTGTGGAGTTGGTGGATTCCTGCTGGCTTCGTTTCAGGCTAGGTAGACTTAAGCGACAAGCGTCAAGGGCTCGCCAGTGAAACCTGACAACATTTTCCGACAGGAAGGGTGGAATTAATTCGCTGTCGCCTCTGTGTGCCGCTTGATTCTTCAAGCCTCTCTCAATCCCAGCGATTAAAAAACGATCCAGCTCAAAAGCGACATTATGTTAGATTCAGCAGACGTGTTTGTTCCAGTGAGGAGATCGCGCGGAAAGGAAGATGGGAATTAACTCTCATTGTCAGAAGCTCAATTCAAGATGAAAGCCGTCGAATGCGCAGTTTTTACAAATTCAGCATTTGTCCGGTTTTGGGGCTCTATCAAATCAGAGCAGCACCAGGGAGCCTTTATTTGCCGTCAGTTGTGCTGCAATGCAAAATATATTGCATCTTTTGATTGTTTGGGTGTTCCTCATTCCAACTCGAGACTCTGTTGTGTGATCCATTCAGTCCGATTCTAGGGACCAGTACAACTTTCAAGTCGCGGTTGATTCATTTAATGTCTTTGAACCCTATTCATGTGTTTGCAAAGTGAGATCAAGACCTGCAAGCGGTAAACTTCAAAGCACTTCCATATTGTACTTATTACAAGAAGTGCAACCAAGCATTAGTGGCTCTCATATCCAAAGCATTTATCCCCAGCTAGCAGAAAGGAAGCTTAAATTGGCAAGCCATTGGCGTCAACACTTTGTGCAGGCCTTCAACAATGAATAAACCATCAGAAGGTTACTGTGTGTTATCTGTATGGTGGCGCAGCCGAATTGTTAGAGGATGACTTGCTGAGATCCTTCACTCTCAGTTTAGGACTCTCACAATGGATAAATGGGGAAGAAGTTTCATAGTGTGCAATTGGCCTTGCCAGTTTTGTTATTGGACTTGGTGCTGATTGCTTTCTAGATGTGCCATTCACAAGAACATCGACTCAGTTTGTTGGTTGTTCCTTGGGTACTAGATGCCAGATTGATGGATGTTTAATTGAGACATGGTGGACAATGAACTTGAAGCCCTCAAGGGAGCACTCAATTAGTTTAGCACCACTGCCGAAGCCGCCCTGTTTTGTCAATGTGAGTACTGGGACTAGTAATCTCAAGAGGTTTTCATCGTCTGTTTACGAATGCATCCATACTCCCTGTGGTCCTGCCCTGGTCACCTCCTAATTTGAGTTAAACAGTCCTTTTAAAAAACATTTGTGCTGGAGTAAATTTGACATGTGACTATTGTCAAGCTATTGTTCCCTCCTCTATTGACTTGTGGCATTGCCCTTGTTAGTATCACATACTCACTTAGGTTGCTAGTCATCAAAATTGGCTTGTCATTGAAACATTTTAACATTTTCAACGTATTTCAACATTTCTTCATAGTAAAGAGCATTCACTTCTTTTCTCAACTGCAATTTTATAATACGCTGCAATATGCCGTTTGTGATCAAAAAATCATGATAAAATAATTAAATATGCTTATTATACCACATGTATTATACAGATATGTTCTTAGAATCAGTATTATATGTCAGTGTTTTTCAAATCCTTCCTATGTCAAAGACTAAGAATGTTAAGCACAATCTTGAATTATTCCACTCAAGGTTTATCCAGGGATTGCCTGAGGATTCTGGAATCAGCACAACCGCTAAAAGAGTGCTCATCTTTAGTCCAAACATTTCTCTCTCAGCTCTACTCATGGCTACAAGTGGATCTAAAACATATCTTGGAGTTGTGGAACAGTGCTTGTGATTTAAATACCTACAAATACACCCGCTGCATGCTCGAAATAACCTAAAAGCATACTGTGTGAGCGCAAATGCTTCAAGCTATGCAGACTTTGTACTCTTAGCATTGCCACAAGGGGGGCTGTAGCGAGCTTCATCATGAACTGTCTTCTTCAATAAACTCCCAATGTTTATATCTAGCTACCTGGGAACTATCTTATGCCTTGAGTATGTTTCTGTCCTACTCATGCTGCTGGTATTTTGCATAAAGGCACAAGTATAACATGGAGGAAGTAAACAAGATGTGTTTTAAGGTCTTTAATGTGTTCAAAATCTGCCTGCTTCTTTTGCGAAGTAAATGGCTACCATAAACATTGGCATTAAGATGAAACAAACCATAAAAACACATTCCCCCAGCACAGCAACAAGTAGTGGCATAATGGACATTAGCATAACATACGACACACTCTTGAAGTGTCAATTTGTCAACAGCTGGCTAGTTAGTACCTGAATAAAGTCATGGTTTAAAGTCATCACGACAAGGAAAATTAAAAGGGAATTTTGGAAGATGTCAATGTTACATCATAAATAAGTTATCTATGCAAATCACAATTTTGTAATATGCCTGCGTAATATCTAACGAAAAACAATTTGCAAACAACAATCCAATCAATTGCCTTTTGACAAAATCAATCCCCAGCCTACATTTTGTTCATGTTCAAGAAGCTGTTTAACACGTTGACGTGACAATCGAAAATTACGTAAATTTCGTTCTGTCATTAATGGAACTTACCCTAACAGTAGTACTGTTACTTCTGAAAGTAACACATGAACATACATGTGCAATTTGTATGCATATTTACATAGATTATGTTTCTGGCCCGTCAGTTTCCAAAAAACAGGCTACGTCATTTGTGCATATGCTAATTAGAATTTTTGTTACGTAGAAACAGAATGCTCTGAGCTTATTTTCGATTGTTTTTTTAATTCGTTTAAATACGTTCCAAATCTGTTTGCATCTTTACCAAGATAAATGGCTACTATAAACATGGTCATTAAAATAAACAAGACCATAAAACGATTATTTAAATTAAAACCAGAGAAATTACTGTTTCTTACGATCTTAACAGCGAAGGGAACTGCGCCACGGGGGAAATAAATACACATCTATACAGGCTACGCATCTTACTTGAATGTCTACCTTGGAAATGATATTATGCACATATAGAAATACATAGCATGTTTTTGCGAAGGTGGGTCCTAGAAAGTGATGCATAGCTGAATTCTTGATTCTTAGTGTCTACCCACAAAATCTTTTTTTGGAGGGCTTGTACACTGACTGTCCCCTCATCTCCTACCCCCTTTTGAAGCCCCCTCTGGTATTGCTGAGTTGACAGAACCGCAGTAATGGTAGGAGCTTGAAAACGAGAGACCCTCCCCGCCGCTCACTATCTCACTTTTCACGCTGTCTTTCCCTCTCTCGGCTTTTGCCGAGCTTGTACAGGCATGCCTGTCAACCCAATGGAGGGTGGATGGGGGGGGCGCCGAGGGAGAGGAGTGGTCTGGGGTGAACAAAGGAGCACTGTCACCGCTTTTCAGGGGTTCTGGGCTGTGCGGGGCGAACGGAGAGCCGGGTGGGGGGTGGCGAGAATGGCAATTAAAAATGGACGGGCAAGCATTGAAACCGAATGTAGAGGAGGACAAGCATTGAGTGTTCAAACATATAGTCAGCCTCAAAAGAGCTGTGGAAGCTCTATGTTTGTCGTTCATTGTGCAATATTTGCCTAACCCTTTATCTGTGCAGCTGTGGCCTAAAAAAAAGAGGAGAGCGTGTTGAATAGCCGCACAGCTGCTGGCGATTTGATGAGCGTCTATTACCACTACAGAGTCATCCTCCTGTGCTGAAGTCACCTCTCCACACAGTGTAATATAGAGCAGGGCAGGGCCAGATCAGGGCAAATGTTTGATTTGTCAAGCCTTGCTCATCCTTTCAGGACAAAAACACTGCTGGTAGTCGCACAGTCACGACCCCAATGACTGGGAGGTGTTGTACTGTCGTGACTTTTCTCCGTAATACCCTTTGTACGTCTCGCGGGTGCTGAGGGAAAGATAACGAAAAGTATTTTAATGTAATGATTGGAATCCGCAACCTCGTCTCATCTTGTCAAATTGAGTTTTTTAAATGAAACGCGCTGCCTTCTGCTTTCGCCTGACTTTAGACAGTTCCATCTGGTGAAACGATTTCCTTATCGTTCTTCCTTCCCCCCTCTGTATTTCATAGGTTATCAAGGCGCCAGAAACAGCGCTAGAGTGAAGGAAGCTGTTAAAAGATGCAGCGCCGGGAGTCTTTTTAAGGCTGGGTCTTCTGGCGACTTGGCAGAGCTCAACCACGGAAGTCAGAGCGCTACAGGCCGAAGACGACCGATAAAGGTAACGAAATGCACATTCTGTGTCCTCAAATGGCTCCTTCGGCAGAGTCTGCAAACATGTATGCGTGTGTGTGTATTGAGTGTTGGGCAATTTGCCATTTGATCCAGGTGCAGAACATGTCGTTTCGTCTCCGGCTCATCCTGCACGCTCAGGCGTCAGTTCCTTGACTGATTATCTGTGCCTTCATCTAACCTCATCATGTTAAACCGACATCTGAGACTCCCTGTATTTTACTCACTGCAATTACCTCACCGCAAGTCACTATGACTGCTATTATGAGTGAGTCTGGAACAATATCTCATCTTTAGGGTTAAGAGATGCAGCGCAAGAATTTAATTTTGAAATATAGCTATTCCAAAACATCGCTGACGATGAAGATGTCTGGCATCATGTTAAAGTTAGTTTTCAGGTAGTCTGAAAGAGTGAGAATTAAACAGGAGCATGCAGTAATTTGTAGTTACAGCAAGGGGCAGTTTAAAGGGTGAGTTCACCCAAAAATGAAAATTCTGTCATGAATTACTCACCATTATGTCATTCCAAACCTATAAGATCTTCGTCTATGTTCATACACAAATTAAAGTATTCTTTGTGCATAAAAAGTAGCTTTTGTAACATTACGGTTAATCCACTGAAGTCCCATGGACTATTTTAATGATGTCCTTACTATCTGTCTGGGCCTTGAATGTGGTACAGTAGTTGCGTTGCTGTCTACGGAGGGTGGAATTTCATCCAAAATATCTTAATTTTGTGTTGTGAAGATGAACTCTTACGGGTTTGTAACAACATGAGAGTGAGTAATTAATGACACAATCTTTATTTTTGGTTGACCTTTAACCAAATCACTCATTGTGCTCTTTATGTCGTTCCAAAACAATGGGCTCTTTACTGTGAACTGCAAAAAGGACAAGAAACACCATAATTACTGCTAAAATTGATCCATACGACGTATAGCCATATGATTCAGAAATTTAAATTCACTGAAACTGTTGTGGCTGGTTGGAGGTATTGACACAAAATTGCTTCAAAAGTGATTTTATGGGGTTTCTGCCCTTTTTCGAAGCATAACCGACAGTCGTTATGTAAAAAGTGGTGCAAAATAACAGCATGACGGTTCTGGAACGACATGAAGGTGAGTAAATCCTGACTGAATTTAGTTTTTCTGTGCACTACTCGTTGAAATGTTGCTTGTGTGCATGTTTTTTTTTACAGCTCTGCCCTCAAATCCAAAAAGATCAGAGTTACCGATCAGCCGTTTGGTTTAAAGTGTTTGCTTTCCTCCAGGGCCAAAAATGTTGCATTGTGCTGCCAGTTAGTGTTCCCAAGACGAACTCTCAGCCACTTAGTCTAAGAGCATTCTTTATCCATACTAAAAGCTTGAGTAAATTATCTCTAGTCTGTCAAGTGGTCAGACAGACTGGCCCTGTAGGATTATAGGTAACACAGATATAAAAGCTGGATGGCCGGAAGGCTATAATTTCTCCTTCCTTTTCTATTCCCCATTGGACCCACCCTCTCTAGCTCTTGTCCCTTGTAAAAGTCCTAGGAGACTTTGCCAGGAGACTAGTTAAAGACACTGGCTGTCTTTTTCCAGCGGACACTTGCTACATTTCCTCACTCCGCCCCTTTTGCAGACCCCACACGCCTCAACAAGTGTTTAAAAGCTACTTTTATTCCCTCTGGCGACAACCTCTCCAGCTGTTGTCTTCCTGGATGGGATTCACTCGGCCGTTTGATTCCTTTTCTCTCGCACCTCAGCCTCATCCTCTCCTGCTGTGTTAACAATGCACCTCCGGCCTTTGACTACTGTTGCGTAGCAGGTGAATCCAACTCAAAGCTCCCTGTAAATAAGTGGGACTGGACGCGGGGGTTGGGGCCTGTATTTGAAAGCACTAATTGAGAATCTAAAACTCTGCAATTTTAGATCTTTCTCTGCTAGCATAATCTACCCCTTATTTGTAAGAGTTCTCCCTCGTGTCTCCACTCTCATGCTGGGAAGCCCCAAGGTCCGCTCACCCTATTCTACGCACCCAGCAGGAGGGTAGCGGCTAGCATGCTAGCTGGTTTTTGCGAAGCTAACGGTGCATTACATGGCATATTAACAGGCACGGCCCTGAGAGCATTCTTAAAATCACACTGCGGAGGGACTGCTAACGTTGTCCTGTGGTAATTGGCACAAGCTTGGTGGGATTTAGAACTGTCAAGGAGGATTTTAGGGACGGGTGAACAAAGTGGCAGAGTGCTGACAGATGAATATATGCGACTTTATACACGCCTGATTACGTACAGTTATGGTTTTCCATATTTATCTATGGTATTCCACTCTGTAAGTATGTTTTTGTGCGCTTTTTGCAAAAGTCAAGCAACATCTTTTTGTCAAAATAGAATATTTTTAGGGTAAAACACACAGTATGCATCACCATTGTTGTTTAGAACAAGCACACAGTGTTGAGCCTAGCGGTCGATTAACATTTACACATACTGGGTCAAGCCGAGCTAAATCTAGATATGCTAGACTGTCTAAAAAAAAGTGTGACTGGTACAGATTTAGTCAAACTTAGTAGATTATTAACATCTTTAAAGACCAAAATCTTACCAAAATCGATCTGTGCATGGTAGTCTTCTTAGTAAGTAATGTTTATTGAACTTATTCATTTTTGATATATATATTCCTACAATGTTAAAATGTCCTAATGATTGTATGTGTACTTAATGAACAATGAATGAACATAATATTGAGGAAAAAATGTTTTCAAGATCAACATTCTTAGAAAATCTTTATGATGTTATTTGCACTTAATGAATGTTTTAAGAATCGTTTTTATAACATTAAAATAACGATCTAATCATGTAAAACCTCTTCTAGAACATTAAAAATAAACCTTCACACAATGTCATATTTTGATTTAAAAAGTTAGTAGAATGTTGTAAGACACTTTTTTGGTAACCTTTAAATGATGTTCTAACCACAACAACAAAAACTGACATTTCTGCATTTTAGAATTTTTTTCTAAACAATGTTTCCACAATATTCTTGTAATCTAAACGTGTTAGCTGTTTAGCACCACTTGTCAAAGTGTTTGTGTAGCTCAACTGCGCCAGCAACCACAAGGTCATATGGTCAAATGTATATCTTAAAAGTCACTATGGATAAAAATGCCAACCAAAAACTGTAAACACCATAGCACGCGTGCTAACCACTAGGCTACATAGCATATTCGTAATTTAATACCTGGAAACTTTAACTGAGTATCATTCCAGTGTATATTTTTGTAAGTGGGAGGATAGTTTACCTGCTACTTTACAGCATGTTAAATGAGCGTGTTTCCCGGGCCTGTGCTAATTAGGTAGCTGGGCTTCAGGACCTGAGCGATAGTTACCGGCATGAAATCTGGACAGCTTTACTACCTCCGCAAGCAGTGCCAGGGCCACGGGCACTTGACCAGAGAGAGATTATCTAGGCTTTCTTTCCTCCCTATCTGCCAATATAAGCACAGCCAGCCATTTCACTTATCACCGGAGGTTAAAAACCACTGGCGAACCGCATTGTGTCTTTTTTCTGGGTAGTTCATACTGTAGCGTATGAAATGATCGTCACATTTCAGGGAAACCTGGATGTAGTGGTTTTTCTATTAGGTACACAAACCACTTGAAAACCTTGGCTCCGTGGAGGCTTGTTTTGGACACAATGGTGTGCGGTACATTCCCCGACTTTTTTTTTCCTAACGTGCTGAACCTTCAGATGGACTGAAAGCTCTTTAGAGCCCGAGAAGACAAAAGACTCTTCAGACCTGGAAAATTTCCTCAAACGACTTCATGTACTCTCGCTTGTACACGAGGAAACTGCCATGTGTTTTTGAACTGGATATTGATATTCTCTGCATAAATAAAGCACTAGGTCAAGTTGTCTAGTCCAAACAAGCAACGTTGTAATCCAAAATTGATAAAACGAGCAATGCTACAACAAGCCCTCCTCGCCTGTAATGCATTTCGAGAGATAAATGGTCTCCAAGAGATTAAGTCGGTACAACCACGAGCCAAAGCGGTATAAAATGTGCTCATCACACTCAATTTGCCTAGCAAATTTGTTCCCGTTAATGCTGCTGTGGGAAAATATATTGAGTTACTTACCACCTTGTGTCTTTGCTGCCCAGGAGCTGCTCACGCGAGTTCAGGGTCATTACCCTCGCTGTCAATGACAAATGAAGCTTGATAGCATCTGCGCTTAGCTACAATGGAAACAGATTAATACCTCGGGGTGAAATTTTGCATATTACGAAGGGGAAGGAGGGGGCGATCACACCCTCTTCTGTTTTCTTTTGGCGTCCCATGTTTTGCAGCCCGAATAGTAGTTGCTCTCAAATGAGCTCGTTTTAATGGATCATTTGAAGATTTAGAGGGGAAACGGTTTGTTTGGATATGCTAAGAAGATGAACGCTTCTAAGACAAAAGATAAATCATTAAAGCAGGGGAAAAAACAAGCCTATGCCGCTATACCCTGCACTTTGCCTCCTGCTTCGTGACTGTCCCTGATATTGTCATTGTAAATTACAGACTATCAGGGGCCACGGAGCGTCTTGTTTTAGGAGACAGTCTTTTATTACAGTGTCTACGAATTTATGACGCCCTTTCAACTTATAAACCTACCTCTGGATGCTCCTGCTTACAACCCATAACATTTTCTACCTCAAAGGTGTTTAGGTTTGCGTGTAGGCCTGCGCATTTCAAAGATGCTTTTATCTAAAGTGACTTAAATTCATTGTGTATTGTTTTTCGGTATGTTTTCCAGTGTGTTCCCTGGGAATTGAACCCACGACCTTGGAACACAAAAGAAGGTTTACAAATAGCAATTGCTACCTTACAGATGTGTTGTTGTTTTTTTCTAGGGCTGAAAATGTTTACACATTAATCGTATAACCCTGTTTTTTTTAGCTTTGAGCCAGCCTCAAACGTAAATTTTGTAATTGTCTATTTTCGATATAAGGTTTGGGTGTGTAATGGCCGGTTCTCACTGTGGCGAATTTGTACTCAATATAGAACTTGAAGTGCAGATGAGGGAGGTAACTGCTGTTATGTCGACGTACTTTCAAGTCGATGGCACACCCAGAGGATGGAGACAATTAAAACATCTAAAGCCTTGTTTAGACGGCTAATCTGGGTGGTCCAGAGCTTGGGCGACAAGTTACGACTGGTTAGCACCACAATAAAGTCTAGAAAAAAATGAATCAGTATGTATGGAGGCTGGTCTGTAGAAGTCGAGCCACTGTGGAGATATTTGAGGTTTTAAAGGTTGAATTAAGAGATAGAAATCGGCTCAGTTTCATGCAGACATTGATATTATTAAATTAAATGTATTTCTAGTCCGTTTGTGCACTGTAAGACTTCAGAGCAGTTTGTGGGTGGTCCTCATTTAGGTTTCTGGCTTGTGTATATATTAGCTCGCGGAAGACAAAAAAATTGCGAGCCGCATAAAGTTTCCAAAATAAAAATGTTCATCAAGTTGTCAAGTAGGAGAAAGCATGGAAAATGAAACCAGATGATTTAACATCGTGCAATTCAGTGCATCACTTGGGTGTTAGGCATCTGTGAGCAAATTAAACAAACCTTTATTAAAACTGATTTTGGGGATTCAAGTGTGTCTTGAGAGCCAGAGGTTGATAGAACAGAATTGGATTCTTAAATGTTCCTCTAGTTAGTGTACATCAGGCGTGTATACATTGGTTAGATTAAGGTAGCAGCAATAGAGACTTACATTGTCTTTTATTTTTAATCCTGAATTTAAAGACAACTCAAGGGGTTCAGAAAACAATATGACAAACTCTGTTCAGATTTGTCAAGATACCAAAGTTTGCTGTCAAAATTCAAGAGATCCAGAGAAGTCAGAACATTTGGAATCATATTCTTAATTTAAAATCTCATCTCATATGCGTAATTTTTTTTTTATTATTCTAGACTGATTTCATGGTAAAATACAGCTTAGTTTGATTAGATATACAAACAACGAAAAATGATAAACCTGTCCTGACTGTGCATTTGCATTTATTAAACATCCAGTATCTCTCATTCTGACTCCTCTCTTTTAATTTGTCTCCAGCTAAATAGCTATTTTTGCTTTCAGTATTTGATGTAATTTCAGCTCTTGTCTCCCAGGTGCTCTTTGTGTCCGACAGCACCTTAGAGACTTGTGCGCATCACGTGTTGTCAGTTTCCCTTGGTTCCTCTCTTTTCATCTTCTGTCACTGCTCCGTGTGAGATTGGGCGTCACAGTGTTCTCACATGTACCTGGCCTTTGAGATATCAAAGGTTGACTGCCATCTGTCCTAGCAGGCTAACACAGACGCGTGAGACAGCGAGTTTCTCGCTCAGGTGAAGCCGCTTGGCTCCGAGCAGCTTTATCTGTTACACACAGAGGTAGACCGTGTTAAAGGAGCGCACAAGGAAACAGTTCAGCACAATGAATTGCCTTTATCTTATAGATAAATAGGCATTTCAGTGAGAAAGGCGCAGGTCGCACACAAAATTTCGCTTATTGGTGAGTCAAGGTCTTTAGAAATGTTTTCTGTATTATGAAGGTCTACTTTCAGCACACGTTTCAACGTGCAGCTGCAGTTTCTTCAAAAGCAGCTTGTAATTTTAAATGCAGAAAATCCGTTTGTTTGACTTATTTAAATTGTTTATGCAAATTTTGGTTGAATCTGTTGAATTTGCAAATGATACTGAAACCACATCGATAAAACATAACTTACCACTGCTTCCTAGTGGTATTCAAAACAGAATCATGTGATTCAGTGTTAGAGGTTATTTTCAAACTATCTGTGAATTATTAGTCCAGATTTTTGGTGTATGAAGATTTATAAACAGTTAGTGTCTCAAATTATATTGGAAAAATTACTTTTAATTAGTATTTGATTTTATCAATGTATCAAATTAATCGTCTTATTAGTTTTTATCTTATTGTTTATGTTTTAATTTGTTCATTCATCCATTTATCTTAAATTCATTTTTAACAAATCTTTCATTTATTCATTCATTCATTTAAATTATTTATTTATCCATTTATTTTCATTTCTTTTGTTCGTTTAATTTTTTACCTATTTTTATTTATTATATACTATATTACTATATTTTATTTTCATTTAAATATTTTATTTTATATGGATAGATTTTATTTTATTTATTTATTTATTTTTTCATTTCATTTGTATATTTAATTATTCATTTATTTTCATCTAGTTTCGTATTTTTATTCATTCATTCATTTCAATTTAATCAGTTGTATTAATTTAATTGTTTCATATTTACTCATTAATTCTTTCTTTCACGCGTTAATTAATTTTCATCTAATTTTTTACTTTTATATTCATTAATTTGTTTCTTTTTCATTCATTCATTTTATCTTTTATATTTATGTGTTAATTCATTTCCATTAAATTTGCCATTTTAATTTATTACATTTATCATATTACACATACTATTTAACTTTTTTTTTTACAAATAATATTATCTAAAAAATACATCGGCATGAGAACCAAAATTGTGTGAGATACCGCTTCTTGTTTTCAGGGAACAAATCTTTTCGGGGGAAGTTTACTTTTCTTGCCTCACTGGCAAATTGTTAAAGCATAACTCCGAGAAAATGAAGCAGAATTTAGTACAGCAGAACGGGAATCACGGGCTCCCCTCACGCTGACCCCTCCAAGTGTAGAATTTGTACACACAGTGAGTGTTTGCTAAAGGAAGTCCAGAAATCTTTCAACTTCCTTCCAAATTGCTCCGAGAAATCCTCCACGTCCTCCACGCCTTTAAATGATTTGTTAGAAAAAAGAAAGATGACCCAAAACACACCCGGCTCCACACTTCTTCCACAGATATGCAGCTTAAACCTCCTCAGTCTATTACAATATAATTCTTCCTCCATACATTTTGAAAAGATAAAAACAGCACAACTTGGCCGTTTTGTTAATTTTTTTGCTCTCTCTCTCTCTTTCTCCGTCTCTCTCAGGTCCAGACTTGAAGGAGACAGCGTCTTGTCTGTGGCATCTCACAATGAGAAGAGCTTTCAGCGTGTCGCGAGGTAATTACTCTCCTTGAGGGAGGGCGAAAGCTGTTTATTGTAATTATGTCAGAGAAATGAAAAAGCATGCTTGTGAGATGCTCAAATATTGTCTCAACATATTTGGGGGGAAATTTTCCTGAGTTATGTGTCTACATAATACCCCAACATCTCATTCCCAGCCAGCTATCACATTCACTTGTGTTTAGACCGTCAGGATAATGATGTGCTAACGCTTGTGAAACCGTATCATAATGTGTGTGTGTGTGTGTGTGTCGTCTACCCTGAAGCCCATGGCCCCATACACTTGACGGCGACCGTTCCATCTACACAATAGAAAAATATTCTGCTTCTCTCCATAACAACAGCCCTGCTGAAGTGGCGGGATTAAAACATGCCTGCTCCGGCCAGGGGTTGCCATGGGAAAGAACCTACCTTATTCTGGATCTGTTTTGTGCCGCTGGTCGGGGATCAGGGTTTTATGTGCTTACACTATCAATGTTTGGCCCATTAATTCACATCTGCAATTATAATATCCAATTAGAGGCCAGGTTGCCTTTGTGTTATGAAGTCAGAGGGGGTTGGATAACAGTGTAATTTTAGACTTAAAGGGGCATCGGTTTGTTTTGTGATTATTTTATGCCCGCGGGCTAACGGGTCAGGTGATAGCAGGTTAGTAGAGATTGCTCAAAGAATTTTAGAGGGAGTCACAACAGGGACTCAGGTATTGAGGACTGAAACGCCACATAAATGTAACATATGGTAGAGAAAGCCATAGCTCTAACAGAAATAACCATGGTTTTACAGCTTACTGTGGTCTGGCTATGATTTTTGTTGAAAAATCACAAAACTAATCAGGATTTCACTACGGTAACTATGGTCTAACTGTGATTTTTTGTTTAGAAAAAGCAGCATTAACTATAAATGAGCATGGTTTTACTTCAGAATTTGTAGTAAAATCTTAGTAACGACAAAAATAACCATGTTTTTCATGTTTTACTGTTTTACAGCAGTGATTGCGGTCTAACTATGATTTTGTCATAAAACTGTAAAATATTACCGTGATATCACTACTGTAACCATCGTGTAACTACTATAAAAAACAGTATTAGCTACAAAAATAACCATGCATTTACTTCAGAGTTTGTAGTAAAAGCATAGTAACTACAAAAATATTCATGGTTTTACTACAGTGACCATGATCTGTGATTTTTTGTTGTAAAACCACAAAAATAATGAGGATTTCACTACAGTAGTCATGTTACCATGGTGTAACTATGATTTTTCTAAAAAAAAAAAAAAAAAAAAACGTATTAGCTACAAAAATGCCCAAAGTTTTACCTCAGAATTTGTGATAAAATCATAGTAAGTACAGAAATAGCCATGGTTTTACTACAGCAATCATGGTCTAGCTGTGTTTTTTGTAGAGAAACTATAGTAACTATAAAAATAACCAGCATTCGCAGTAAAAAAATATTCCAAAGTTAAATATTTGGCTTTTATAGTTACAGCAAATTATCATTAATAAACTTTGTGCCACCAAAAATTGTCAAATAATATGTGCTACTGTACAATTTTCTTCTTAACCTAGTTTTTATTTAACCGTAGCGGTTATTGCTTTGGCTACTGGCAGGTTCTGTCTCAGTACAGTACCTACTGTATAAATAAAAATAGCCAAAAGTGCACAAGTGTGTACGTTATCTCTCATCTGAGACGTTATGATCGCAGCAGTAGGGGCTATCAAGCTGCGCGGTGCAGGCCTCTAAGGAAACCCACGGCAAATGGATGTTCTCTTTCAGCGCACAGCAATAAATAATCCAGAAAAATGATCGTGTCTACTGCGGAGGAGGTGGGAGACTAACGAGCCTGCTGTTACTCATACTGTCATTAGCTTCCTGCTCTCTAAGTCCCTCCCACATCTCACTTGATGGAAGTTTAAATGCGAGTACCACCGGACTTGCACCTTGTGTGCATGCTCCACTGCTAGCTTAGCCGCTAGAGAAAGACTCAGGGCTGGTAGCACTATGTTAAAGGCAGTGCTGGAATAGTGATGAATTTCATACAAATCATGCATTAGCTGTTGGCATAAAAATAGCATAGCTACTAATCTTATACATGTTCGAACCAGTATGATTTGTATTTTCTTTGTTCTTTCTTTTTTGTTTTGTTTTGTTTGCATCTCTGCTAATCTTCAAGAGAACATGTTGGTTACAAATGTTTTTTCTTGTGGTCTTAGTTTTTTTCGCATGGCTACTTATTTTTAGGATCTACAGTAGCTTTTAGATGTAAGATAACTAGTTACAATATATTTGTTACAATTAGCAATGCTCTTACAAGTTTTTATCACTTGATGCTTCATCATGTCAAAAAGGCTAACTTAGCGTTACAACAAGACTTTCATTCATTTATTGGACTGGATTGTTAGCATAGAAATAGCTTAACTGCTAATCTTCAACACAACATTTAGGATTCAGTATGATTCTTTGATGCTTTTCTTTACATTCTTTCTGTGCGTGTGTTCTTTTTGTGTTCTTTTTAATATGTACAAAACGTTTTGATTTCAAGATTTTTGGAATTTTGTCTGTTCCAGTTTTTATTAGCTTTTATTGCATCAAAAAAACTGTTTTAACATAAAAACAGCACTTAAATTCCTACAGTACTGCTATTACATTGAACTGTTGATCACACCATTTCTTAACAAATTACTAAAAAATAATGTTATATTTATTTAACGCCTTTCCAGTGCTGAAGGACACTTAAGGTAAAGATACAATTAGAAAATAAAAACACCAATGAACAAAATGGCTAACATTTGAACAAAAAGAATTTTAAAATGGCATTTTCCCTGTTTTTTTTTTGTTGCGCACATGCAATGGCATCGCACAATTGTGTTCAAGCAAGCAACCACAAGTAAAATCTGTTCCATAATGTCTCACAACTCCAAAAATGTCTATGGTGTAATTGTTTTCAAGGTTATTGAGAAGCCTAGCATGCTAATATATATCCACAATGCTTTTTTTGTATAAAAACTACGCATCCTTTTGACAAACCCTAGGGCTTCCTGTCGGTCAGTAAGCTTTAGTCAGGCCATTCATCCAATGCATACACTCCGTTTTTGGTCCTCAAGGGCTTTAAAAGGCTGCATGGCTGGTGTACATCAGCGCAGATATTTTTGTTTGCCTGATATGTGAGGAAGCCATGTTTTTCGGTATCACCAAAGCGTGCAATTAGAAGCAATGACATATGTGTGCGTGCGATGTCCTCCTCCTTCGTCCTGATAGAGGCCTCTTGTGTGAAGATCTTACAGACCCAATTACTGTAATCACGATGATCAAAGAGAGGGTGTTGAAGAGAAGAGAGCAGCAGTCAAGTCAAAGTGCGGCAGAGTGTGAGTGTGTGTGTGTGTGTGTGTGTGTGTTTGTGTGTGTGTGTGTATCATTTGCGTGGGGGTTGGGGTGCGGTTAGCTGTTCGATTCACATCCATCATCTGTTTAATGTACAGTTGCTTTTTTACCACTCTCAATCTCTTTATTTTTGTGTGCATCTATGTCTTTGCAGTTTCCAAAGTTGGTTCAGAAGATACTCTGGATTAGGTGGGACACCAAATCACTCCTGGCGACTAACCCTGTCCTGCAGCACTGGAAAGGTGAGCTTCAATGCAGATATGGGTTTCTGTCATTATTTACTGTCTCAAGCTGTATGAGTTTATTACTTCTGTTAAACACAGATGAAGATTTTTTAAACAATGTTGGGGATAAAATATTTTTTTGTCTCCATTGACGTCCATAGTATGGAAGTGAAAAAAAATACTATGGAAGTCAATGGCTACCAGCAGCTGTTTGATACCAACAAATTCATACGGGTTCGGAAAAAAATGAAGATGACTGAATTTTCATTTTTATTCCTTCAAAGGTGCGTTCAGTAAATTATATCAAACGAATAGTACTAGTGATTTTAAAAGCCATATCATATTGTGCCAATTCGTACTAATTCGTATGACCTCACTCGTACGATTTCGTAGGATTTGTCTAAAATCACGTGATGGGTAGGTTTAGGGGCGGGGTTATGTTTAGGTCATTCGTACAAATTCATGTGGAAACCTCCACCACGTCCCTAACGTTTGAAATTTGCCC
>JAUCMT010000053.1:12090141-12125039 GCA_032357475.1 Enteromius thamalakanensis | reverse complement strand
GCTCTTCCGATCTTGAAGCAGATCAAAATCTTTCCATAGAATTGTCCTAAATCCTAAAACTAAAATGTTTTCTTGATTTAGGACAACTTTGAATAACGTTTTTGATCCACTTCAAATGTTGACTATTGCATGTATGTATGTGTGTGTGCGTATGTGTGACATCTAGCTATTTAGTTTATATGTCGTATATAGAATTATAATGTGAGTTGTAATAAACACCCTTGAGTAGTTTAAAAGGCATGATTAAATAGACAAATAAAATTCAAGAAAGGAAATCTGTAAGCGAATATGTAGAGTACATCAATGTAAAGTTTAAAAATTTCTCAAAAGTCAGAAATATCAATAAAACAAGTGTGTGGAGCATCTTGTTAAACTCCATTTTAACTCTATTTTAAGCTATTAGGCTTACTTGTCAATACAGGGTATATTGTAAAAAATTGTCTGTGGGGAAAAACAATAAAAACATTATCATTTGCATAATGTTGTAAACCTTTTGTGGATGCCAGGTCCTTAAATAGGCCTATCTAATTGAACCAGACTGATTTTATAGGCACTTTGAATATAAAATGAAAAGTGGCTAATTTGCAGGCCTAATATAACTGGCCAAACAATAAAATTAAAAAGAATAAAAAAGAGATGTTGCCTAATTCAGTGCCCCCCTGGCCTGAGAGCACCATCCCATCAAACACACAGTGCTTCCCTAATGTTAGCATTTGATTGGGTTATTTGTTTGGAATCAAAAATAAAATATTTATAGTTTTAGGCTATGTTGGGTTAAAAAAAACTACATGCTGTGATTATAACTTAAAAAGCAAAATTAAAGCACGTGAGACACATTTGCGAGCCTACCATTCCTTCTCCTTTTTCTCTCCGAGCCCTTCATAAGCATGTTAGCTTTTGTATAATAAACACAGAAATGAGAATTCGATATTACCATCACCTTCTTTGAAGCTCCTCGTTTGCTCATTGTGTGGGTATCTATAATTAAAGCCTTGAGGCTTCTCAGCTCTTGTTTTCAAAGCGCCAATTCAAAGATACAGACCTCAGCAGTATTTTGGGACAGACCGTTCTGGGTTTTTTTTTTCAAATTGTGAATGTCACTGTGGTTTCCAAACTGGCAACAGGAAATGTGAAGACTGCAGGTGTCTGAGAAGAAGAGACTCCTGGAGAGCCGAGCATCAGACAAGAGGATTAACTCAAGTGGAGCTGTGTACATACTCCACGGTTTCCTCAAATATGACACTATTTTGAGAAATACCGCAGTGCTTTTATTCCCCCCCCCACTTCTCAATGGCTTCCCTCTGTGGAGATGGAGGAACAGAAAATAATCGTGACACATATCAGCGCGTAAATTACAGTCGAGTTGACGTCCCGCTAAAATATCAGCCGGTTTTGCGAAAATGGCCGTGTTTGCAAATATCGTTATGCTTGCGATTAGTGAAAGCTCTGTCGCTGTTCACTTTCGGCCAACGTTAACATTTGTCAGGTGTTATTAGCATGTGTCAACATTTGAGTTGGAAAATGTGAAGGTTCACCGGGGTCCTGTGAACAACGTACCAACAGCGAAATGAGTAAATAAAGAATCAGATTTAAATAGCACTGTGTGCTCGGAAGAAGAATTACTGAGTGTCTGGAGTTTAGGGAGAAAAATAAATCCAACGTGCAGCGAAAAGTCTTACATTTATATTAATTAGGCTTTTTAGTAGTTTTTTACATTTTAGTTTTATATATATATATTTTTTTATATATATAATATTATATTATTATATATAATATTTTTTTTAATGCAATAATGTAATAAAAATCAGAAGGAAAAAATAAGAATATAACCTTTAATTTACAGCTTTTTTTTACTTGTATTTCCCACTGTTTGACACCCTAGTTCATTTCGATTAACTTTGAATATTGCTTAATTTCATTATTTACTGTTTTAAATATTTTTGTACTAAAATATACAGTAATTGCATTTAAATAAGTAGCCTATTTTTAAACAATAGCTTTTATTTGTTTAATCGTTCATTTAAAATGCTAATAATACCAATTTATATTTGCCCTCTAATGCACTGTTTTATATAAATAGATAAATAAATTAAATATATAATTTTAAATGTGTACAATCCGTTAAAACTAAGCAGACGCTGCCATCTAGTGCTCATATTGTGACTACAATGAGTGACGTCAACGACTGATGAATGGGAAAACATTTATATAAGAGCCTAAAATGCTCTTATTATTCAACATGAATATATATATATATATATATATATATATATATATATATATATGAATGCAGGGGTTTTTATTATTGTTGTTGCAAATTCTTATATAATAAATAAGAAATAGAGATCAATCTGAATAGTCTTTTAGTTTCATAGTGAGAAATATGATGTAGGTACGTTGGACGTAATTTGTCTTGATGTTTTTTTAGCATAGCAGTTGCGATGGGGTGTGATTGTTGAGGGGGTGATGACCTGATGATGACCCCCATCCCGAGGTCAGTCATGTCAGGTTCCTCATTTGTAGACTGTGGCAGGCCTGAGGAATGTGTGTGTGTGTGTGTTTGTGTGTGTATGTGTTTGTGTTGAGGGTGTCGTATTAGCACCTAATGATGCAGAGGGGACAATCTCCCTGTTCCAAACACTGAGTCTACCTGCAGTAGAGCTGATTTACAGGGCCTTCCTGCTGCACTCAGGGCTGAAGGATGGAGGCCTTTCACGCATATTCTGATCTCTGTCCTCCTTGGTCTAAAACATATCCTTGGTCTAAGTCATGTTTTGTATGGCAGGAGGCTCATACAATAGGGATTAGAGTTAAGGGTTGCTTATACTCATAACGTTTGTGATGAAATCAAACTTTTTTTTTTAAAGGCATAGATTAGTTGTATTTCTTTATTTATTGTATATATTATTGTTATATAGGCTATATATACAGTATATATATATATATATATATATATATATATATATATATATGTTTGTTTTTAAATAAAATTTTTAAATTTTTTAATTAATTTCCTGATAGAAAAATCTCTGACAAAGCAACACGAAGAAAAAGAAAGAATAAAAAATATTTACATACAAATAAATGTTGAAATAATTGGGTGTCTAAAAAAAGAAGCAGTGAAAAAGCAAAATAATACCAAAAAAATGAAATCGCAGAAAATAAATAAAATAAAATCCCGTTAGAAAATTTCACATAAAATGAATAAAAAATTAAATAATTAGTCAAACAAGTTTTTGAATACAACACTCTTGTGCACCACAAGGTGGCAATATTTATCCGAAAAAAGCACTGCTTTGCCAAGACGATGTCTGTATTTTTTCTAACACACTGTAACCCAATGTTATCTGTCAAAATTATTTAAAAATGTATAACTATTATTATAACAATATAAGTACATAATAATTTATTTTATATTTAAAGGGGTATTGCATTTTAAATGATTTATATTATGACGTAATGATTTATTCATATTATCTTGAAACGTAATTCGCAAAACAATTTACACTTTTTATTATTATTTTATAATTATTATTATTAAACAGATAAATTGTCTGCACGTAAGCTTTGTTTAACCAAAACATTTACAAATGCTTATAAATCTGACACAGCTTGCCATACTTTTCTATATTCCATTGCAACTTAAATTATTAAGTGATGAAGCTTACATGAAAGGGCAAGCAAGAAAGATGATTTTACATGGTAACATCCATCAAAATCTCTGAAGGTCACTGGATGCTTTTGAGCATCTCGCTGCCTGTTTTAACCCTCGTTGTGGTGTGTTTAGTGAGAAAGGGACCTCCAGTGGTGGCAACATGCCGGTCCGGACATCTAAAGCTGCCCTTTGACCCCTAGCCTTATTTGGGAGGTATAAATGACAGAGGGATGAACAAAAGAAGCAATACTCATCCACCTGGCACTGTCAGAGACTCCAGTCCGAGATCTGTTACAGCAAATGGTCAGAGCGCTAATTACAGCTGATTGATAATGAGACCATTAGATGAAAATAGATCAGTGCTCAATGCCCTGATGCACTTTTGATTTGCCTTTATTATATAAAGCTAAACTAATCATGTAAAATTGGATTTTAAATAAACAATAACATCTCCTCGTGTGGCAACCAGGATTGTTTCTTTTGTTTGCATTCTGTGCTGCAATGATTTATAATTTTTAACTTATTGATTTCCATATAAGCACACAGTAGCTCAATGCGGCCTGAACAGAAATTGTGCGTTGCTAAATTCTACTCGTCTTATCGATTCTGTCAGAAAGGTATATTCTTAATTAAAAAATCATCTTCTGCTTGTTTACTCGCAGACGTTTGATGGGCCGAGACATATACGGTGGAAGCATCTAGAATGCAAGCATGAAATTAAAAATGAAACACAGCAGCTCCAAATTAAGTCCCCTGCCACAAAAAAAAATGCAAAATTCAGATGAGAAATATCCGACAGTACTGAAAACCACCGACAGTGCAGGTGAAGAGGTGGTTAATATTTGACTTTTGTCCTGGGAAACAAATTCAGCAAACATTTGTTATGTTTTGCAAGCAGTCGTCATTATCGTTTTCAAAGACATGTACTGTTGCTTGTCAGTCGATGCGTTAAAAACCTCTAAAAAATGAAACGGTACAGTAACATTAATATGTTTGAGTGTTAACTTGTATCTGCAAGCTATGGAAGAACTGGGCTCCCTAAATTTTGTACTCGTGGATACAGGTCTTTTTTTAAAAAAGTATAAAACACATTTAACACAAGGTTGTGAGTTGTAATCCTTTCACATTAAGGTTTACAGGAAGCCAGTTTCAGTCAGCCGGCACAATCAATAACACAAACTTGTCACAAAATAAAAAGTAGGAAATCACTCATATTCTACCAAGTCTCCAGAGAGAGAGAGAGGAAAAAATCTTTCAAAACAACCTGTTTGTTTGCTTATTTCGTAGTTGAGAGCATTCTTTCACTACAAAATTTGCACATTTTAAATTTAAGTCTAAAAATATTTCATTTTTCAAAAAAATTATTTTTTTCCTCTCTGTCTGCGAGACATTTTGGCGATAAATAATCTGATAATCAAGTAAACTGTATGGATGCCTATAGATTTGATTCACAATTAAGTGTTCGCACTCCACCTGACTCAACTCTTTCTTTTACTCCCCAAAAATTAAGAATAACATGGCGTTTCAGTGAATGTTGCTGTACTAGACATTAAATACTTATTAAACACGCATTGTTTGAAGCAGAAGGCAAGGCTTTTGTTGGAGCATTTTTCTTTCATCTGTTTTCCTTTTTAATCGATGGTCTGCTTTTTTAATGAGACATACGATATGCACGAAGCATGTTGGACTTGACAGGATCAGTCACCGGTGGCAAGTGTGCTGATACATCAAGGATACCACCTTTTACCCTGACAATTCTGCAAACTCAGGAGGCCAATTAACACCTGCACATTGAGGGCCGGGAGAAGCGCGCCGGAATCCTCCCTCGTGAGCAGAAGAGCGCAACGCGCGGCGGTGCTGATGCGCGCGTGGCTGAGAATGGAAAAGCGCGGGAAACTCGCAGGTGAAGTTCTCCTCAGGGTAATTGTGGCGGGACCTCAGGCGAGATTCGGCTGAGGCGATGCGTTTTCTCTCTCTTTCTGCCTTTGTTTTTGCTTTTTTTCTCGGTTGTTTTCCCCAATGTGGTTCGAATTAAGTCACATGAATTAAATATTAAACGTACATCAGAAAATATTCATTTCTGTCAAGGGATCCGTCTCGACTCAATTGTTATTCCTCGGACTGATGGTTAATACATATTCATTCATCAAAACAATCATTAAATGAAATGAGGCGTAGGTACTGAGATTTCCTTCTGTTAGACACTTTGATTTTTGTTTTAAACTAAATGAGTGGAAACGAGCGTCTGTAAAGGATATTAGTATGCATTATCAATAGCCTATATCAAAATTCATACATCAAAACTGCATTATCCCTACAGCTACTTATTAATAAATGCATTAGAATTAAATATTTATTATTTCCTTATTGTTACAAAATATGATATATTTAACAGAAGAATCAACAGCTAAACAGCGCTTCCCACGAGAATGGTCATTATACAGAAATATCTGTAGCCTATAGGGAATTTGACCAGAAAAAAAGCGTATTCTTATCATTTATATTTAAAACACATGGAAAAATAAGCTATAAATTACTGTATTACATACAGCAGTTATAATTTCCATTTCACATAATAAAATAATTTAATTGCAGATCGGTTGTTATTCACATGCATTCTATAATATTAGTGCTGTCAAATGATTAATTGCAATTAATCACATCCAAAGTAAAAAAATATGTTTAAATGTGTGTACTGTGCATATATAAACACACACACATACAGTATGTGCAAATATTACAGTATTTAGAAAATATGTACGTGTATATATTCATATAATTTCATTAATATATTAAAAATGTAACATATTTGTCATAAATATATACATGCATGTGTGTGCGTTAATATATAAACACATTATGTAAACAAAAAATATATTTTGGATGCGATTTATTGTGATTAATCATTTGACAGCATAAAATAATAAAGCAGTTAAGGTGGTAGTCTAAAGTGTTTCTCACTATCTGCAGGTCCATACTAATATCCTCGCCGCATCACTACAGACCCACGGCAGAAATCTGAGGAAACAAAGAGACAAACCAGGACAGGTGAGACATTGTTCAGTTCGGTTGTCTTCTCTATCCTGAAATCTGACGTGGTGTGAGTTGACACGGAGGAGCCATTGTGTCCCATAAAAAGACATCTCAAGACCCTCTGCTCTTTGGATAGAATGTAAATAAGATACTGGGGAATGTACTGGGAGAACGGCATCAGGGGGGTGAACATCGGCAGCCGGGGTCGCCATCCATCACGCCAACTCGGGCCTGGTGCGGTGGACAAGCTCGGCACAGGCCAAGAAACCCGAGCCACTACAAGACAAACACATGCTCCCTCCAAAATAACAATGGGCTCCAGTGACACACGCTGCCTGCTGTCAGAGCTTCAGCTCACGACACCTGACATTGTTATATTGAGCGTGTCGTGATACCAGACCCACAGTTAGAACGGGCCGGCCTGCTCGTACGAAATGCCAAAGATAATCGCAAGTGACAACTTTAGGAGAGAATCCTGCGGTCGTTTTAGGCTAGAGCTTGCGATACGGAAACTTAGAAGACTAACAAATATGGACATCAAGAGCAATGCCAGATTCACTATAAAGATGGTAATAATGTTATTAAAATAGATTGCGTTCTGTTTAACTTTATGAACCGTAAAAAAAAAGTAAATTAAAAAAAAATTAAATTTACACCTTATAGGAACCTATAGGAACCAATTTTCAATATTGGTTGCTTATTAGCATGCCTATTATTGACATATTGCCTGTTTAATAGCACATATTTAGCACATATATATAAGTAGAAAACTGTGAGTTTATTGAGGCATAATTAAGGGTTTGTTAATAACAAGAGATTAGAATAAAGTGCGACCAAACAACAAATTTTTTTTTTTATTATTATTTTATTTTTATTCAAATATTTCTGTTTTTTGACCCTTGGTCATTTAGTCTTCATTGTCACATGATCCCTTAGAAATTATTCAGATTTATTAACAATAAATTTATATATATATATATATATATATATCAACGTTAGAAGCTGCTGTGCTGCTTAAATCTTTTTGATTTTTCAAGATTAATCGAGAAATAAAAAGAACAGCATTTATTCAAATCTTTTTTTAACAGTGTAAACCTCAATTGTCACATTTTTATTTTAATTTGACATCCTTGCTAAGACAGAAAAAAGTGAAAATCTGGAATCTAAGGGTGCAAAAATAATAAAATATTGAGAAAACTTCCTTTAAAGTTGTTTAACTGAAGTCCTTATCAATGCATATTATTAATAAAAAATGAAGTTTTAATATGCGTTCTGTCACTTCATGACTGGATGATGATCAGATCAGATCTCTGTGTTAAGCACTGGCTGTTGTCAGACAATAATCACTGCATTATTACAATTAATGACAAAAATAATGTTTGGAAATATAAACTGATATTTCAAACTCACATGCTCCCGCAAAAGATAGAGATAACCCACTTAAAACCATTGTTTTGTTGGTGAAAATACTAGTGCCTTTCGAACAGTACTGTATTTGCGGTAGGAAATAAACAAAACATCTTCATGGAACATAATCTTAATATCCTAATGATTTTTAGCACAAAAGAAAAATCTAATTTTGACCCATTCAATGTAATTTTATACAAATATACCTGTGATATTCAGGGTCTCATATCGTACAAAAAATTATTTTATTTCAATAGACTTTAATCATACTTATAGTTAATGCTTATGTATATTCATAGTAAACATATTGGTACAGTATCACAAAATCCGTGCCAATTTAGGACAATGTTACTCATTCACCGGCACATGACACTGCATTTATGAGTTCCTGTTTTGAGCTCAGTCCAAAATGTGTTCAATTCTTTTGGCTGCGGTACTTTGTGCCAGTCAACTACAAGACTGCAGCTAGACGCTGATGTAAACGTGTGCCTCCGGTGCCACATCCGTCCCCTCACAGTAACGCACGAGCACTTCAGCCAGAGCCCCTGTGCGTTTTGCTGGGATTTTCCTGTTCATCCACCCCCATCATTCTTCTGTGTGTGTGTCAGTTTTTGGGGGATGTGGGGGAGGTTCTTTAGGGTCCCTCAGTGCTGAGCCGCTGAAGTCCTCACAGCTGCACCGTGAGACCCTAGATTTACAGGTGCCACTGACCCTTTCATCAGAGGAAGTCAACTCGGCCGGCTGTTCCTCTCTTTTTCCAGCAGAGGCCCAGAATCTTTGATGAGTTTTAGTTAAAGGCGCAACTTCCTACTAATCCACTTCTCTGAACTGATGCAGCTAGTGAAAGCATTTCCTGTTTTAATCATCAACACAACTATTCCGGAAGATCCAATTAACCCACCAAGCTTAATTCAAAGCATGACTAATTATTATTAGTCTAATAAATGAGAAAACGTTTCTTGTTCAAAGTTGTCAACTTTGCCTTGAAATTTATTAAAAAATCAGAATGCACCGCGCTCGTGGAGAGGAATGCCCGTGTTTCTGAAATACCAGATAAAAGCCTGGCCCTGAAGGTCACAAACTTTGCAAGGGTAGAAATTAATTATTCAGAAATTTTGTGCATTTTGTTAGTTTGTGTGGACTGATTATCTTTAGACACAAACTAAAAAATTACAAAAAGCATGAAATATTTTAGAATGATGAAAATGTTAAAATTTTAAATGCATGATTATTATAAAGTTATATTAAGCTCAATATTTGCCATACATTATGTATATAAGTATGCATAAATAATAATAATATTATTATATAAATTATATTTTGCACAATATTTTGCCATATATATATATATATATACATTTTGAACAGGTTCTTGTTATAGAAATTTTTTACATTCTTATTATGCTTATTTTTATCATTAAATATATGTGTATTTCAGGCTATATATATATATATATATATATACACACACACACTTTTTTTTAACTAGACCACATTTTACATAAAACATTTTAATAATAAAGTCCCAACAAAATATCTTCAAATATTTATTAAATATTCTTAATTATTATCATTTTTACATTAATATATATATATATATATATATATATATATATATAGACATTGAAATTTATATCAAATATATATATGCATTTTTTACTTCAGAAATACTCGCAAAATGTCCTCTAATAAACATTCATTAAACATTGTAGGTTGATTAATAACAGAATAACAGCAATAGGCCTGCTTACGAAAATAAAACACACGTACTAGAATCCGTTCTAGCATCTCCTCGAGAGAAACGTTTGTGAAGACCAAGAAGATGAACTCGGCTCAGCGAGACAGACAGTTATACATTTATATTTCAGTCCCATCTCAATGGCAAAATAATTAATCTAAGATTGCGCTTCACTCCAAAAGACATGCAGCACAACGATCAGCTCGTATTGATTGACCCCTGGAGGACGATGGAGAGTTGATTGGCATCCGTCGCCATCAGAAAACATGTTCTGAACAGCCATGTGGGGAAATAGCTTGTTCCTCTTCATCCTTTCAATGGGATCAAGGTCCACTAACCCCATGTCTGTTTAGGAAAATTAATCTGTTGAATATAAGAAAAAGCTATTAATTCAATGGGCTTTGGTTTAGAATGGAGCCACATTTATTGATCAAAGGTCAAATTCTTCTTCTAGAAAAATGTCAAGTGCTTTATACGCACTTAGATGAAAACGCAGTCTGTCTAAATAGACTGATAACCATAAGCAATATGATACAATAGTGAGGGAACAATCACAATTCATCACGTCTTTGGCAATCAATAGGCGTTGATAACGCACATATTTCCTGAAGATTGCTATGTTTTCAAGTAATGCAAACATCAGACTGGCTTGTACGAATCACCTGAATTAAAACTGTTACAAAAGCAAAAAGTGATTAGTAACGCGATCTCACTTGCTTTCCATGCTTTATATATATAATATAATTAGTTTAGTGTTTAATTTATTTATAGTGACATGTAAAAATACAATATAATATATTGTAATATTATTATTACTATGTAATATATAAAAGTATGTTATATATAATATAAATACAAAACAAATATATGCTGATATATTGCTATTATATCAAATTATATATTTGTTATATAAAATACATAAATATATGCTAATATGCTGTAATATTATTATAATTAATATATAATTATACAAAGTAATATATACAAATAATGTGTGTGTAAACCATGTAGGCATCTAAATATATTTATCTATCCTTATATTTACATATTATATAATTAAAATGAAATAATAAAAATTATTATAAATAATATACACATGAAATCTTTCAATTGACTTGATCCTAAAAATATATATTTTTTATTATTATTTTCTTTTAATCTTTTGTTGTATTGGAGCAATGCTTGAAACGTATTATTACGAGCACTTCCTGTGTCTATTTACCTCTTTAAGATGAATTGCTTGATGTATTGAATAAACGCGTCTGCTAAATGAATATATGTAAAATGTAAAATGTACAGTATTTATTTATGTCATTATTAATTTAAACCACTTACTGTACACCAGTATCTGTGGCGATACTCAGCTGAAATCTACGAATTAAAATCAAACTAATTTAATAATTTAAAAGTAACTATGACAGGAAACATCCAGAAATGTTATTCCTGTGACGGTAAAGAGGAGCAGAGCGCCAAGCTTTGACTTCCCTATTAAGAAAGAGAGACATATTTAATGAGTGGGAAAGCCTGCTCAAGCATTAGAAATTCAATCCTGCCCATTACTGCCGTAATGAAGCCGAGCTAATGGAGCAGGACTCCAGGTACCCTCATCTAAATGAAGAGGTGGAACTAGCAGATTTTTCCCTTTCTGAAGTGTCCATAATGCTTACATCTAATAGCCATTACCTCTGCTTTAAGGGGACAGCATGTGATTATGACCGTTGGGAAATAGGAAGAATTTAGCAAAAAGGGCTTGCACGGACAATCTGAGGACAGAAATTCAAGACTTAGTACAAAACATAAATAGGATTCATGCTAAATACAGTTATAATAGTGATTATGATGCCATTTGTAATGCATGTAATGTAATTGGTTAATATGAAAATGTTAATTCTACACAACTGCTGTCCCAAAACCAAAAAAAATACATTTAAGCATTAAGCATTTAAGTATTCAAATAGATGTTTGGTAAAAACCCTCGAGCCTGATCTCACAGCAATTCGTACATATTTTACGAGGTTGACCTCGCTTATACAAATTCATATGATTTTTGCTAAATCCTTTCATATTTTACGAGTTGCCAATTCGTATTAATTTGTTTGAATGGCCTATACCTAACCCGGCCCTAAACCTACTCCTCACTGGTGTTTAGACAAATCGTACAAAATTGTAAGAGTGAGGTCATACGAATTTGTATGAATTAGCACGAATTTGCAAACTTGTAAAATACGTACGAATTGGTCGTGAGACCCTCTATTGTCTATTAATGCCCGCAAGAATAAATTAGTAGGCATCATTTATTAGGTAGTTTCACTTGGGGAGGTGGCTGTCCTGAAGCCTAACCCCTACATTTTAATTTTTTGCGTAGAATCGTCCAAAACAGTCACTACCAAAACGTGTCATAATTGTTTTGGTAGTGACAAATAGAAACACATAATCCTCATATTAAGGGAAAATAAACAAATTTAGTTTTTTTTGTATTTTAGTAGTGTTGTAAGATGCAAGTTACCATACTGTAAGGAGATTTTGTTGCAACCATTACAGCATTACTGTCACTACCGAAACACTGGATGCTTTGTCAAGCATCAACTAAGAAGTTATCAACTAAGATGTTTTTGTTCAATGCTTATATAATCCTCATCTTTGAAATCAGTATGATCAACGTTTTGCCTTTAAAAAATATATAAAATTAATTAAAAATGCAACAAATCTCATGAATTATTACTTGAAATTTTGTTAAAATTGTAATTGTTATTGATTTAATATTTGATAAATATGTTGATAAAAATTAATCAAATACCAAAAAAGTATTATTTACATTGTAGATGTATGCAAAATATTAATAGGTCAATATAATATATATAATATATATAATTATAATATAATATAATATAATTATAATAAAATTTGTATTACTGTGTTTCAGTAGTGACATTTTTTGGAATATTATGGAATATTTGCAAGAGGACAAATATTTCAAAACTTTCTGAAAATCCAATATGAGAATGAACTGCACAATGACTAGAAATGTGTCCCTTGGATATTATTCTGACTTTGGACCAATTGTGTAGAATGGCCAATTTAATAAAACAGGAAAGAGTACCAGTTTTTCGTTTACAGTGTGCTTAAAAGCTAAAGTTGTTATTTTCCATATAGGCCGTCCTTCATTTATGTAACAGTGTCCTTTAGATCCCTTTGGAATTCTGTAACAACAACAGCAGAAGAATTGTCTCATAAACAAGCGTTTTTATCTGTCAGACAAGATGGCACAGTCCTTCTCTCTGAACTCACAACAGTCCTCTGAAGCCTCTTCCTGGCAAACAGAGCACGACGCAACACCTTTCCTTTCCATCGTAACATTGGCTCACAATGCAGGGATGGCAGCTCAGGACCCTCAGGATAGGACGTAACCGTTTTCAACACTTCCTCCAGCTTTGGGCCACAGAAGTGGCTTTTGCGTGTTTTTCGAGAGCAGGGCGGTGGGGAGGGGTGAGACTGAAAACAAACGGACCCGCTCAGACGCTTTGATCTTCGTTTCCTGCCAATTATTTACGTCTGTTTCTCACGAATCTTTTTTTCGCTCTCTTATGCTTGATTGTGGCTCGCTTCCCTCACTTTTCACCCTCGGACACAATACGATTTCTCTTTAAAAGTTTCTGGCAGGAAGCTATAAAAACACCTCAGTTGCTGCTGTTATTTGTTTGGAATATAAAGTATCTCCCTGCGGAATATTGTGCTTCAGATGTTTGATAACCCACTATAGATATATATCATACAGTAATATCTAATAATGTATTATGGTTACTCCTTATATCATGGGATATTTCTGAGTAAACAAGAAATAGATCTAAACAACAATAATAATTAATAATTAAACATAGAGTAAACATAAAAAGAATTTTATATAATTATTAAAATTATATAATAGTATACAGTATGTATAAAAGTAGATATGATTTGTTTTATATTATTCATTTTTTAAGTAATAATTAAATAAGTTAAATAAAAGAAAAAATTGTATATATAGTAAAAATGTTTAAATATATATTTTAAATAATAATTAAATAGACCAAATAAAATAAAACGTATTTTTAAATATGACAATAAGAACAAAAATACACATACTTATAATAAAAAATAATAATTAAAATAATTAATTATTGTAAGTAATAATTAAAATAACTAAATATTTCAATAATACAAATGAAATATGAAAAAATAAATAAATTAAATAAAATAAAAAATAAAAATTAATATTTTAATGAATAATTAAAATAAATAAAGAAATAATAAAACATTCAATGACAATAATAAAAATGCAAGTATAAAAATAAAAAAGTAAAAATATAAAAAATAAATGTAAAATATATTTTATTGTAATTAAAATAAATAAAATACAATTAAATAATAATATAATTTAATTTAATTGTCCTTTATTTACCATTTGATTTTAAAATTTGAATAAAAATATTGAAAATAACGAACATTAGTTATTAATTAATAATTACACAAATAAAAAATTATTTTAAAAATATCTTACGATGCATGGGCTATTGAGTGATATTAATTTTAAGCATCCAATCAGTTTCTGAAGTATAAAATGCATTGTTCACTACAAAAAATACAAGCTAAAATTAAATGACTAATAAAACCAATAACATGCAAAAGAATGCGAAATGCTTTAACTGTAATAAGTTGTCTGGCATCCCAACTATCATGTCAACATAAAATTCACATTAGCATCCGAGATGCGTTGTTTATTCAAAAATGCGTGCTAACCTTCATCACCAAGTGTTTTTTGCTGAACTTTGCTGAAAAGTCATGGAGGGGTATGAAAAGAATGATAAAGGGGCAGGGCAATCAGTAGCAGGACCTCCAGAGAGGGGCCATTAATCTGAGGCCTGGTGTGGCACCCGTAGCTTGACCGGCGTGACCACCGGCCCGTTCCCTTGACCCCCGCACCGCAGCGATCTGCTGAAGAGGCAGCTGATAAAATGGCCATTTTGGAGAAAAGCAGGAATGATTGTGGCCTATGTTACTGGAGCAAAGCAAAAGACCCCCGATGCTGAGGGGCAACCCTTAACTTTCCTCCAGTCTACAAAAGCATGTTTCTTGGGTATCGCTGAGGAGCGAGTATGTGCATCAGAGCGTGTGTGTGTGTGTGTGTGTGAGAAACATATGTACCATGAATGCAGATCTCTGGTTAATAGTGTCTATCAAACAAACAAACAAACAAAAATGTACAGTATGCCTTGAAATATTCTGGTAATTGAAGATAATTAAGTTAAAGACAATCATTAGATTCATCATGGGAAAAAGCTACATCAAATAAAATGAGGGAAAAAAATTCATTTAAATGAAATAATTGAATTATGATTATTTGTTTCACAGCCCAGTATGGGTACAAAATATTAATTTCAATACATTTTTAAATTACACACACACACACACACAACAACAACACACTACTCCTTAACGTATATAAAGATTAAATATAATTTTAAATGCTAAATATAATATTATATACTATATATAATATTAATAAACATATATTAATTCATATATTTATAATAATATGATATATTTATGTTTAATAAATATGACATTTTAAAACCAGCAGATAGATTATTAAATTACTGTTTATTAGAGATTCAACTAAGCAAAAAATACAAAAGTGACAGTGAAGTGACTTGTGGCCTGGTATGATGATGACCCATACTTGGAATTCGTGCTCTGCATTTTAACCCATCCAAGTTGCACACACACACACACACATGTTGGGTTTGCATGTTTTATGGGGGCTCTCCATAAGTGTAATGGTGTTTCTACTGTACAGACTGTATGTGGTATTGTCCTACACTGACCCTACACCTAAACCTACCCCTTATAGGAAACTGTGTGCATTTTTGAATTTTAACTTAACTCTGTGTGATTTATAAGCTTGTTTCCCCATGGGGACCTAAGAAATGTCCTCACAAGGTTTACTGGTATTCCTATCTTTTTGGGGACAATTGGTCCCGATAAAGTGATAAATACCAGGTGCACGGTGCAGTAGGCAGCCAGGTGCTGCGGTGCCTTGCTCAAGGGTCTCACCTCAGTCGTGGTATTGAAGGTGGAGAGAGTGCTGGTTATTCATTAACACCACCTACAGTCCCTGCTGGACTGGGACTCAAACCCACAGCCTTCGGGTTACAAGTCCAACTCCCTATCCATTATCCCGGGCAATAAAACGTTTTTAAATGTAAAAATTACAAAAACATAGTTTAAATGTTATTGATAAAAATTGTATTACGATATAAAACATTTAAATACATATTTAAAATTTATATATCGAAATATTTTTTTGGACAAAAAATTTGTCTAATTTGTTCAGTTGTTAGATTATTAGATTATTGTTCATGAGACACATTTTTGTTGCCTCTAAAATACATATCTGGCATTTACTTTATTTATTTATAATGTCTAAATGACTTTAAAATATAATTTTATTAAATATTATTAAAATATAATTTTAAGCTATTTTATATTTTTATTTTATACTTTATATTTTGACAAATATTTATTCAATATTTTTTATTTTGACTAATATTTTACAACTATTATAAATTTAAAAAACGTAAATAAAATATTACAGTATCTTTAAATGTAAAATGGAATAGAAAGTGCATTTTGTCCAACAAAATGGGATCTGTGTTATTGTATTATTTTAAATTTTTTTAGGATTTAAAGCATATGTGTGTGTGTACAATATATATAATATATATACACATATATATGTGTGAGTGTATATTTAATTAAATCTGATTGTTAAATGAAAAAACATTTGTTCTTTAGACCCAGCCTCCCAGTTTCAATCAGCTGTCATCCATCAACAAATCAAATCCTCATTCATTCATTTCTTTCCGCTCTTATTAGTGTGTTATGCCTATTCCAGCAGAAGATGGCCAGTGTTTGGGGGGGACTGCGAGATGAAAGGCCGAGACGGAGGCTGGCCATCGCGTGTTTGGAGGGAGCAGTTGGGAGTCTGATGACAGAAAGGTCTTTGGGAATTTAAGAGTAGCTTGGAGTGCGCTTTTCCCTTCGGATGACAGCTCCAGGAAGGAAGGCTTCTCTTTTCAAAGGCTCTAGCTTTATTTATATTACACATTTTCATCGAAGGGCTCTTTCAAAGCCAGACGGCTTTTTTTCAGCCGCTCCACGTTTATGTTTTATCACCGACCGTACGTTTGCTTCCGGACGAGCGGCCTTTATTTCTTCGGCAGGAAACAAAAAAAAGGCAGGGTTCTTCTCTCGCTCGTGAACAGTAAACACTGATTAGCTCCGCTCACAGCTCATCCGTCATTAGCCATTATTAGCTCGGGACGGCTATGTGATGAATTAGCTGTCATTCAAAGCAGCCACATCATTTAGGACTGTATCACTGCTGACAAAAAACAGTGTCATGTGACCGCCGGCCCCTACGGGACGGGGAAGAATCAAGGCGAGAGGCGTTCACCTGTTAGCTGTCAGTTTAATAAAGCGCCGATAGATGAGTTACCGTGCTATAAATCACTGCTGGTGTCCTGCGGAGACTGATGAGCAGCCGGGTGCAATTGAACCATGTAGAGCATGTCAAAACAGGAAGTGAGGTCAGAGGAAATGAGTCACATGAGGAAGTCTGGTCGCTACTCTTCATTAGAGATGCAAAAAAGAGTAAAAAGATGATTAACATTAACACAAAATGTTTGTGGTTATGTACGTATTTGAGAATAAAGCTTTAAATAATTGCACTATTTTTGGATAATTTACATAAAATCATTTCAGTTTATATATTTAATAGCTTTAGAAGGATATGAGTGCTGTCAAACGATTAATCGCATGCAAAATAAAGGTTTTTGTTTATATAATGTATGTGTAGTGTGTATATTTATGTATACTGTATATCAGGGGTAGGCAACGTCGGTCCTGGAGTGCCGATGTCCTGCAGAGTTCCCCTCCAACCCTAATCAAACACATCTGAACAAGCTAATCGAGGTCTTCAAGGCTACAGGCAGGTGAGGTTTTTTTCCGGGTTGGAGCTAAACTCTGCAGGACATCGGCACTGCAGGACCGATGTTGCCTACCCCTGCTGTATTTAAATACACACACATATATTTTGAAAACATTTATATAACATGTATAACATATTTATATTAGTGCTATTAAGTATTTATATCTATATATATATTTTTTTCATTTTTCAACGCAATTAAAGGAGGGGGCGTGGCTAGGGTTGGCCACACCGCTTACAACTGCTGCTTCTGTCACTTTTCTCTTGACAAGAAGGGCATTTATTCAGTCGCAGAACGTCTTTACGACCACATTAAACAGGAGACGCGCACTCCACGTCACTTTAGCGCGAGGCATGACTTAAACGATGCTCGAAGAACATTTTTTTCATATTTAAACAAATATTAAAAAAATTTACTGCCTTCATGTTGTTTGTATATTTAGAGATTAATAAGAAATTACTGCAATATAAAAGTATTTTTAAAAATTTTACTGTTAGTTAGGATTAATCCTGATTAATCACAATTAGTTTAATTATTAGCATATTAGTTTATATGCGATTAATTAGTTATTTTTTACATTTGTTGACAGCACTAATAAATATTCATATATAATATAATATATAATATTTTAAAAATTGTCTTGATTTACATGTATGGGTGTGTATTTATATTTATATAAATATATTTGAAAAAGGATTCAAATCTAACACATTTAAATATTTTTAATCTTACATTTAATATTAAAATATTTTTCTAACAAAACAGGAGTTGTCCAGCATTTAGATTATTAGATTATTCTTCATCGTTAATTTAATGTGTTTGAATAAACACATTATCTTTTTGTTGCTTAAAAATATTAATAAATATTATAATTTAGTATAATAATATAATATAATATAATTAAAACATATATTTAAATGTCTAAATAAGAAATGTATAATATAGTATAATTTAGTATAATAATATAATATAATATAATAAAAAAATATTTAAATGTTTTCTAGTATAAATACATTTGATAATTTGCATTTAAATATATATATATATTTTTTAAATTTAACATAAAATATTAAAATAGTATCATAAAATTATTATATTAAAATATTTAGGTTATTTTCCGTCCTACATCAGAGAATAAAATTCATTTCTGTCAAAGCGTGGTGAATTAATAAATACTTTGCATTATTTTATGAGCATTTTACTAAAATAATATTTTTACATTTGAATATTTAGTTATCTCATTTCAATCAGTATTTAATTAGACCAAAAAAATAAACATGGCATTTGTCTCAAAAGTTTGAATTTTTTTATACATATATATATATATAGATCATTTTGTAATCATACTGTATATATGAGATGAAGCTATAAGAGTTTTTCTCATATTTGTCACTAGAAAAGCATTCATTTTAGACCCTAGGTACAAGCGTATCCGTATCTTGTATCCTTCAAAACTCCGCAGGTCAAAGGTCAGCCTTTCTTCAGGATGAAATAAAAAGTTTGCTGTACAATCAGACTTCAGAGCCTCCGAACAGCCGTTTCCCCCCGCCGTCAATTAATTAATTAGGAAAAGGTGTCATTTGTATGGGACTCTTGAGAAATCAAGGGCAAGAAAACTCTTTTTCTCTCTCTCTCTCTTGTTCTTGTTGTCAGTGCTTCATTAATTTTCTCGGGGTAAAGCACATGTGGAAGCTGTCAGGGTGTAGATGTATCTCTTCATCACCTCGGGGAGCGCGTGTGTGTCTGAAGCGGGGCCCGTGGGTAATCTTGACGGAGCCTTGTAAACAAGATGCTAATGTCTGATAAGAAAAGCTGATGCTAATGACAAATGGCTAATAATGGCAGGAGACTGCAGAGAGCGAGAAAGTGTATTGATTATCCTTATTACCCAAAGCATTCGTCTCGGGAGGAGGAGGGAAATTAGCCTGCGCCTGCCCCCGATGACGGACTGATTGCTCTGGGGGCCCTGAATAGGACAAATGCGCTCGCACAGAAACACATAAACCTCAGAGGAGATGAGAAGTCAAAATATCCCAGTGACTTTTGTTGAGAAGCCCTTTTATAGTGTACTTAAGATATTTATTCATTTAATTGTATTTTAGTTCAATTTATTTGATGTATTTTTGCAAATAATCTGATGCTTATTAAATAAAAATTGCACTTTCATGACTGCTTTTAAAGAGTGCATGTTGTAATAATGACAAAATCAAAAGGTTTATGTTAAAGTAGTTTTTAAATCATATTTTTTTGCATGTGCGTTTAATTTCCCGTGTTGACAAATATACTAACACATATACCTGATTATAGTTTTGACAGGTGTTTTATTTAGTATTACAGTATCTGCATATTTACTGTAAAATATCTTGAGTAGATGTTTTAAATACAGATTATTGTAATCTATTTGTTTTAATTGTATTCTATTAAACAATTAAAGCGTGTTAGTTAGATTTATAATATGAAAAATATTATATTCAATATTTACGATATGCTAATTAATGGGTGTTCAATTTTGTTTTTATATAATGACATGTATACTTAATTTTACTATAGTACAAAACAAAAATGGGATTTGTTCTTTATTAAGACCGTTTAAATGCTTATTGTTATACATTTAATTATATATATTATAAATTATATTTAAAAGTAAAACTTAATTTAATCTTTTTTTAAGACTTAAATGTTAAACTTAAAATTATATTTAATATTTAAATAATTTAATGTTCTGGTGTGTGTGTGTGTGTTAAATATAAATATAATTAAATTTCATATAATGAAAGGTATTTTTAATATAAAATGCTACAATATATGCTACATTTATACACACACACATACAACATTATATATATATATATAGACATACACACATAAAATTATTTATATGTGTAAATACATACAATGTGATTTATCTAGCCATTTTCTATATTTATATGTAAATTTGTGTTCATTATATTATAATATTACACTATATTACTGTATTTAATTAAACCTTTTCAAAGTAATAACTATTACTTTAACTAGTAAATAAATTTTGTTGTTTTTTTGTATTTTTTCCATAACTTTGAGAATTTATATGTAAATTATATTTAACTATAAAACTTTTAATTTTATATTTAATATTTTATATCAAAATCATTTTTCTTCATCAGTCATCCAACCAGGGTATTAATAAATACAGTGAATTAATAAATATCGTACTATGAATTTTGAATCAACAAAACGTTTAAGTATTTGTATTTATTTATTAATAGCCTTTATATAACTGCAAAAAAATTATATATATATATATATTTCTTATACTAACTTTTGTTGCAGTTATTAAAAATAACTGCAACAAAAATGGGATTTTTCTATATGTATCGTTTTTTTTTTTTTATATTAGACTTTGAGTCTGTAATAAAAGCTCTGATATTTTTAAATACAAGGTCATCGTATACACACACACACATATATATATATATACTATGTGTGTGTGAGAGAGAGAGAGAGAGAGATGAGCTAGTGTCCAAAAACCAAAAATTAAGTACTGTAAATACATACATAAATGAAACATTCTTAAGCTCAACTAACTATTTATAAAAACTACAATACTTCTTCATTTAATTATAGCTTACATGCAAAAGGGTGTCCAAAAGCATTACAAGTATATTAGAAATGTATTTATTTCTGTCTCTTTTTAAACATGTGCTAGCTTTAAGCGTGCTTCTTCTTCTTCACTGGGTGTCATTGCATCAGGAGTCAAAGAGAGAGAAGGTTTGGCTTGTCTGTCTCACCACATCTTAGAAAGCATGACTTTCCTTGGGTACGTGCCACTCTTACTCATAAACCCGGGTTGGAAAATACTTCCAGTTAATGGTGACCACCCTGAGAAGTCTCGGAGTTATAGATTCAATAAATTTTGCATTAATTTTCAGTTTCGAAGTTAGTGTTCTGGTGAGACTTGGGCGCTCACCCATATCAAGTTTCTCAGGTATCTGCACGAGACGGGGGGGGAGGCCTTTTTTTTTGATGGTTAATCCACAATTACTTTTTTTCGTCTGAAGTGCTGACTTCTCCAGAGAGGACCGGAGAGGGCCGTCTAGGTCACCAGAGGACTGCCCATCTAAGCAGCGCAAAAAATGAGGTCGCTCGTTTCTGCTGTTTCACCAAAATCCGTCCCGAGTCGAGCCGCAGACATAGAGATCCAGACCTGTGTTTGTTTCAGGGATGCTTTGTGTGGAAGAAGACTGAGATGCAAGACAAGAAAACTTCTTTTTAAGATTAAAATCATTAGTTAGGGCATGTTTTCCTCATTTATAGCCAAGGCCTACACGACTGTGTGTGTTCAGAGCATTTACATGTAAAGCTTTACAGTAAATTTATGCAGTTGAAGCTAAAACTAGCATCCCTTATAAAAATGGTTAGTTAAACTACAAATTAACCATGGTTTTGCTACACTAACCATAGTTTAACCATGGTATTTGTAAGAAAACAGCGTGTTAATGGTAATCAATACTCCACTTACTAAAGTATACCCATGTTTATAATACAATATAATAGAATATAATGTAATGTAGTGTAATATTAGAGTTATTTAAGCTTTTCAGTTCAAATTGGCATGATACGAACCAAAAAAGTACAGTAATAAATTAATAAAAATGTTTTGTTAAAAGTGGCATGATATATGGTTCAATATTTAAAACCTAATAACTAATAATAGGCTATAATATAAGTGTTATGTTTTTATATATAACATTGTGTATTTATTGTATTTATTTACCATTTTAACTGAAACTTGCATGATATGATCCATGTTTATGATATATAATACAGTATAATAGATGAAATGCTACTTTATTAGGCAACTTTTACAAATAGCCCTTATGAACATTGACTATGGTTTCACTAGCTATGAATTAAACATTGTTAGTAAAGTTGGTATTTCTAGTAAAACTGGTTATACAAATGGTAATCAATACACCAACTTAAACAAAACACAGCAAACAACCAAAAACATAGTTACCACACTTTTACTATAGTAAAACCATAGCTAATTTTCGTCTTTGAACCATATTAAACGGGTTCTTTCTTTCTCAAACATGAGTACATGTGGTTTCTTGGTGTTATGCACTCAGCTGCTCTGAACAGCTTCGGTTGGTTACAGTCTCATCTGGGGTTTGGACTGTAATAATGGCGCCTGATCGATAACCATATTTGTCTTACAGTAAACGTGCTAAAGTATTTATGAATTATTTGATTCCCCGCTCCAAATAAATCAAACTCGTCTGAACCGTGTCGTAGAGGTCAGCGTAATGAATAGCTTTATTGAAATCAGCTGATATAATGTTATCCGAGGAAGGAATGTAGAAATGGGCGCGCGAATCAATTGGACTGCATTAATGGACGCACTTAACGAGCGCGCGGGCGTGAAGCGGTCGGCGCATGCGCGCTGCGAGAGTCCTCAGCTCGGCGCACAGCTGGATCGTGAAGGATACGGCCAGACAGATGCATTGTGATGCGCTGAAGGTCAGGCCTCATTGTGTGACTGCAGCTCGTGTCTATTTAATCTGTACAGCTCCACAGCGACCATCCAATCAACGACCCCCCCACACACACACAGACACACGACCCTCGTTCATCACGACAAAACACTCTAATTGTGCCCTTTACAGCAGATACTGAAGAGAAATGGTAAATATGGCAGATAACTACAGATGCATACTTTTTATATATATATATATTATTACTACAGACATATTTGTATCATACAGAAATCAAATAATTAATGTGTGTGTGTGTGTGTGTATATATATATATATATATATATATATATATGTATAAGTTAATATTACAGGTTAGGCATGTTTGTTTAATATTAAAAGCAATTAATTTTGTACTAATATTTATATATATTTATATAGTTATAACTAATCATTATTAATAATGATCAATGTAAGTAAAATGTTTATGTGTATATAATTGTAATATACTTAAATAATTAAATTCATAAAAAATAAATTATGTAAAATTAAATATATTTAAGTTTTCTGTGCAGCAATTATAAATACAAAAATAGAATTATAAAAAAATAGTAAATATTCGTTGTAATAAAATAGAATTTACATAATTACATGAATTCTTACATAATATAATTTAAATAATAAAAGTAATACACACATAATTATTCTAACTATAAATAATAAATAATATATATAATATAAATGTAATAATACTTTTTTAGTGGAAGAGCAAGTGTTATTTTGATTATGTAGAGATGCATAATAGAGATGGAATAACATACATTATATAATAATATAATTTATATTATTAATATAATAATTTCTGTGTAATAGAATACTAATAATAATAATATTTAATTGTAAAATTAAAATAGTTTTTATAATAATTATATATTATTAGAATAATTACTACATTACATAATATAATTTATATAACAATACACAAACATAGCCATTGTAAGTTCTAACTATAACATTTTGTTTGTAACAGTTTTTGTAAACAATAACAGTTTTTATTACTGTCACCTGTAATAACATGAATGAAATAAATATATAATCTATTTAATGAATATCAGAATTACTGTGTAACAGAAAATGTTGTATATAGCCTAATAATACTAATATAATTACCAAGTCAGCTTAATTTTTATTATTCGGAATAGCATAAACTGATCAATCTTTCACATTAAATCAGTAACGAGCTTTAAGCAAATACAGGCTCAGTTTTCATTCCTCCCTGACTTTAAGAACTTATAATAGAGTCAGCTGTTTATTATGCATTTAAAATAGCTTTACAAGCCACCGTGAGGATAGGCTTTCCCTCCAAGAGACGTCTCAGCGTCTGTTTGCAATCAGCAGCTCAAGTCACCTAAATCATGTGATGTCATCTGGCGTTGAGAGCGCTCAACACGTGGGAGGTATTGAGGCGGGAAACATGTTGAACAAGCGCCTTCCTCGCCGTGGTCTAGGAAATGTGGGAACAGGACGGGCAGCCATCAAAACACTGCGGTCAGCCGCCACTTACGCTGCAGGCAGAAAATAAAGGAGGCCGCGGGGAACGCTCGAGGTGGCTCTGGGCTCCAAAAAAAAGCCTTCGATAAGACGACTAACACGCCGCTGTTGTTGTTGAAACCGGTCCAAGTCTGACCCTAAAACTGGGCTGGTCAGAGGCAGTGGGTTTAGGGCTTTCTCTCCCGTCCAGCTGTGATATTAACTGAAAACGATTAGGCTAGGACCACACGGGCGGCCCTCGAACCAGGCTCCGTGATGCAGAGATGAAAAAGGGCAGTATTTTTAGGCCGAAAGATTTACTTCATCGTTGTGAAGTGCGTTTAAGTGCCACCTATGTAGAAAACGATTTTGATGTATATCATTTGTAGCCAATTATGGAAAGGGAGCGTTTTTGGCGACGCCATATTAATCATGACTCCCGTGCACACCGAACATGTGTCTCTTGTACTCGAAAATTATATGCGAGATCAGAGGCTCGGCTTTGATTTTTGTTTTTAGCAACAGTCTAGCGATTTACAAAGTTCCTTCTGCATGCACAGGTATCATTTAATATTATTATTATTATAAAAATGTTTTAAACACAATTTTCATAAAATTCTTCACGTTAATTTAAAGTTAAAGAAACAGGTCAAATGTTCTTCAGAAAGGTCAAAAGGTCAAATGTTCTCTATGGCCTTGTTGCCATAGTTACTCTTTTTTTAAGATGTTTATATTTATTTTTTAAGATAAATTCTAAATGTAAATAATTTGATATTAACCAATTTTTTTTTTGTTTTTTAATATTTATTATTCATTTATTTATTAATAAATGTAAAAAAAAAATATTCCCTTTAGTGTCTTCCACAATTTTGAAATTATTGTATTTTCTAAAATAGATTTTATTTTTGAACATGATTTGTAATAACAATTATATAATTTAACATTAAACATAATTAAACTCCACCTCCAGAGCAACACAAAAATTGGGCTAGTTTTCATTCTTTTGGGGCGTGTTTTTGAGCAGGCTTTGAACTGGAAGGTTTTCTGGGACCAGGCAACCATTAACACATTGACTAAACCCCGCTCACCATTTCCACGACATGCATGTAAGTGTATATTAAACATATGTGTGATTGCCACTGCTTTGGAGTGTTTCAGATTTAGGGCACACCTCTGAAAACAATGTTTACAACATGTTTCCATTTCATTTTCTTCTTTTTTCAGACAGTTATAATGGAAGCATGCAATTATGACTTTTTCAACGACAAGTGATTTCAGCTCAGTAGTCCAGCAGTTCAGCAAACACTCGGAAACATACATCAAAATCTCGCTTTCTCTACTTTTCACAAAGATTGGCTGTCACTCGGCATTATTCGCTCTATATTTGCATGTCTGCATATTTGCAGTGTTAAAATGTCTGCATATTTGTAGTGTTAAAACACTCAAAACTCAGTGGCTGATTACTGATAAGCCTTAAAGGACCCGCCCCTTAATTTTTCTGGGAAGTTCAGAAAGAGGTTTTCCACATATTAATTAGTTGTTGATTTTGTTTGTTTTTTTGCAAAAAACTTAATTAACAATATAAGTAACCCTCAAAGAAAATCCACGTCATGACCCATTTAATTTAAACATTTACGTCATACTGAAACATATACATCAATTAAAGGGATAGTTCCAGGGATAGTACGGCAATTTGTATATATTTTACGAGATGGCTAATTTGTACAAATTTGTATGACCTCACTCGTACGAATTCATAACATTTTTGCTAAATCACACATATTTTTCTGAGTTGTAAATTCGTATGAATTTATACGAATGAACTACACCTATCCCTGCCTCTAAACCTACCCATCATAGGGTTTAAACAAATCGTACCAAATCGTACAAATGAGGTCATTCGAATTTGTCAAATACGCACAAATTGTACACCTTGTACAAATACTTACAAATTGGTCATAAGCCTGTGTTGGACAGTTAATTTATTTTATTAATTACCCCCCCTCATGCCATTACAAACCCGTAAGACCTTCGTTCATCTTCAGAACGCAAATTAAGACCCTTTCATAGAAGTTCCTACACGATCAAAACAAAGAAAAAGAAGGAGAATAAACCTACAACAATACTTTTTGCACGCAAGGAAGAAAATATTAACAATTCTTCTCCCTGCGTAAACGTCTTCCACCATTTTGGAGAGTATCCAGCAATTCGTACATATATTACGAGGTGGCTAATTTGTAAAAAATTCGTATGACCTTACCTCACTCATACGAATTCATACGATTTTTGCTAAATCATACATATTTCACGAGTTGCCAATTCGTATGAATTTGTACAAATAACCTACACGTACAGTATTCCCACCCCTAAACCTACCCGTCATGTAGGAGAGAGGTCATATGAATTTGTACGATTTTGCCACCTCATACGAATATGTACGAATTGGTCGTGAGACTGTGTTGGAGTATCACATATGTAAACAACATAATGAACGCTGTTAACATTCAGCGTACGTGTGCTTTCTTTGCGAACAAAAAGTATTCTTGTAGCTTTGTAAAATTAATATTGAACTACTGATGCCACATGGACTATTTTAACAATGTCCTTACTATCTTTCTGGGCCTTGAATGTGGTCCAGTAGTTGTATTGCTGTCTATGGAGGATCAGAAAGCTCTCGAATATCATCAATAATTTAATAATTAATTTGTGTTCTGAAGATAAACAAAGGTTTTAGAACGACATGAGGGTGAGTAATTAATAACAGAATTTTCATTTTTGGGTGAACTATCCCTTTAAGCAGCCTTCCTGAAAGGGGTGGAAACTGGACTGTATTGTATCGTAGTATTTGTATGTGCTCTGCACTCAAGTGCAATATCAACAGACGTTCACAAACACAAGCTTCTTTCCTGCTTCTGGTCGCTAGGCGACGCTTTCTGGCCTATCTGCTTCCTCTCTCCGGACTATGGCTCATTTCCGTACAACAGTGCAAAAATAGCCGAGCCCTCTGCACCCGTCCGTGTTGTTTCTTCCTCTCTGCGCTCCACGACATCGATCAAGCCTGTTCCTGGGCTTCCTATCTCTTCCTATGGCCGACAGAAGCAAAGAGTCAGTCGGCTTTTGACCTCGTTTGATTTTTACCCGCCGTTTCACCTGTCGAGGTCTTGATTTCTTCATAGAAAGCCCTCTCTTCTATATACTAGATGTGTTCCTTCCTTCATGTTCGTCAAGAGGGAAACACGACACCCTAAATATACCGTATAAGAATATCTGCCTCAGCACTCCACGTTAAACAAGTCCATGTGGGCCTCCTTCGCGATTTCAAGCCTTTATTTTGAATCCGGGCTCCTGCCAAGTCTGTCTTGTTGTCTCTAAATGTGTTATTCCTCACTTCTGATTAATGTCGATCTCCGCCGCAAGATGATGTTTGAAACATGGTAATCAAGACGTAATCCCCAAATCCCTGTGTGGTCAACACGACCGAATCTGGACTTTCTCATGGGCCTTTTTTCACCAAGCCTCTTGGAAACGAGGGGAGGCATGGAGCGGAGCCATGCCAGGTTCTGCAAACTGTGGCATATGCACTTTTTCCCAAGCCACAGCTCGACCGGTGAAGATTAATTTCCACTTCTGTATTTTTGCAGAAGGAGAAGGTAATAAACTCCCGCGACCAGTTTCATGCAAAATATACACGTCTTTGTTATTGTAAGTGGCAGTGTTTTGCTAAGCAGATTGGCCATAAAGGTTCTTGATCATCCGTCTGATTCGTTGTTATTATCTAAATTTAGAATTTGTGTCTAAACGACTCCAAAGGAGACTTATACTCTCAAACATATACGTGACGGTAGGGTTTTTTTTTTACGAGGTGCACATCTCCTCTGAGGAACCTCAAATATCTCTGGTGAACACAGTTGTTTGCCCTGTTGGTTTGCTCCGCAGATATTTCCTGAGGAAAACAGACCGCTTTAAAATTCACTACAAACTCCTTTTCCCGTAAAACATAACCTGAGCTGACAATAAAAAAAAATCTCAAGCTGAATTTTAGTATCACACTGCAGAAGCTGTTAGACATGCAGAGGTGTGTGTTATAAAAATATTATGGAACTTAAAAAAAAGGGATGTATTAATTTACAACATTAATACACTTCAGTTCAAAATATATTATGAAAGTGTGAAATTTAAGAAGTTTACAAGTTTTTCCACAATTAAAAGAAAAATGCAGTCTGGTATACCTGATTCAGTGTTTTTAAGTAAAATGTCTGTGCCTTCATTTATTTTTTTTTTATTATTTATAAATTGTAAAAAAAACAATATATATATATATATATATATATATATATATATATATATTATTCCACATGTTAGATATTTTTAATTAATGTATATAATTTATAATGTAAAAATCAAAATAGTGTAAATATAATAATAATAATTATTATTATTATTATTTATTTATTATTTTTTTATATAAATTATTCTTATTTATTTAATTAATTAATTATTAAATATTATTGAAATAGTTCTGTTATATTTATTTCTTATTATATTTAATATAATTTTTATATTATTATTTATCATATATATTTCTATTATATTTAATATTATTGCGCTATTACACTGCCTTATTATTATTGTTGTTGTATGTGATTTTTACATAATTTAATTTATTATTATTTTTAATAATTTGCTATTACACATTACTATTATTATTATTATTATTATTAAAAAAACTTTATTAAAAATACAAAATAGTAATATATGTAATAGAATATGAGTAATAGTTATACTAATAATTATAACGATAATATACATTTTTTGTAAGAAATGAAAATAAACAATAAAGCGTTGATTCCAATGAATCTGTATTTATTCATATTAAGAACAATCTTTCAAATACATATTGAATGAAAATGTCAAGCATGAGCAGTCGAATCTCTGTGGACAGGGCATGAAAAATCAGTCCCAGGACGTCAGAAGTAAAGGGGATAAGAGAAGATTTTGAAGGGGTGAAGACCAGACTGCGATGGCATCTTGCTCAGAAGATTCATCAATGTCTTTCCAAGCTCCAGAGAGCGGACATGCTGACTTGTTTTATGTGGGAAGGGCTTAGCAGGCCAGAGGGGGCCTGCGGTCTGATTGTAAAACATGGAAGAGGAACATGTTAAACGTATTGATACAGTCATGTCAGGAAATCCCATGACCCACCACCTCCTTAGTTTCCGCTCCAGTTTCCATTAACGTAGGCCATTACAGTCTGTCTGGCTTTGCCTTGCTTGGAAAAAGCAGCGTGTCGTGGTCAGGTGACTTCGGAAACAAAAATCCTTATTACCATCAAAAGAGGAAATTAATTCATGCTTTAAAAACTGATTCTCATGAAATAAAAAAATAATAATACCATAAGATTTTGTTATGAAATCAAGGAAATTTTATTATAGAAATATTAGATCAAATGGGACAGGATTTACATTATATATAACTGAATAAAAAAATCTAACATGTGGAATAAGGGACAGCAGGATGCTGCTACTGTATATAGTCCCCATCAATCAAAAGAGGTCTGACTGGAGACTATAGAGCCTTGATGAGACAGAAGGAACCTGAAAGAAAGCACTTTAAGCGGTGTACCTGTGCTTCAGGAGTCTTCTAGAGTCAAGGTAAAGGACCCATTACTGCGCTGCCTATTTCTTGGACGTCAGTTGATATCATAGCCTTTGAAGGATGATTCAATTTCTGTCCACTAGATCTGTTTTCACAATTTCTGCTCTGATTTCTATGAGATATGTCTGCACAAAAATGTCACTTGGATCCAGAAAATAATTTCATCTGTGATATTCTCAATTGATAATATATAATAATATAATTATTGTAGTGATATATATAATATAATTAATATATAATTAACAATATAATAATATATAAAATAATATATATATATATATATATATATATATATTACATATATTGGTTACATTTATTTACTTATATTTATTTAACTCTGTGTTTGTGTGTGTGTGTGTGTGTGTGTGTGTTCAAAGTGTTATTTTACTGTTATTGTATTTTTCATTGCAATATATGTGACATTAAATTTTTTTAGAATTTAAAAATAGTTATGTTCCCTTTTTAGTCAGTCACTATGACGTTACATCATTGACTGACGTCATGGGATCCCGCCTGGGAGACAAATCAACTCTGATCTTTGGAGAAAAAGCCAATGAGAATTAGCCAGTGGTTTTTGCATGCCTAGCCACTTCCCCATACATACGGATAGATAAGATGGCGGCGTGCAAACCACTATTAGCTTTCTGTTTTGGGGGCTGGTCTCTCGCTAAGTTGGAGAAGAAAAATATTTACCTGCTTTTCGCTTCTGCATTCCAGCGGAGAGACTGCACTGGGTACACAATTGTTAGTGGCCCCTCCTTCGACAGTTCCGGTCTAAAAGAACAAATTTCTTACAGGCAGGCCGTAAAGGCTCCTCGGCTGCATCGTCTAGTGGCTTGGCAGACCTCAGGGTGACAATCAGGAATTATCCACTCGGCAAGTCCCCACAGACTCCCGATCACCTAGTGCAAAGTCCCGTGGAGCTTCCGAAAGATGGCGCTTGCGAACCTTGCATCTCTTTTGGTGCCCCGGAAGAGGATGAGATTTCTCTCGCTGCATCAGAGGAGGGCTTTCATCAGCATCAGCCGAAGCGGAAACTGAGCAACTGCCATGGTGGGGTGCTGCTCAGTTTCCTCTTTTCGGCTGATGCTGGTGAAAGAATGCTCCTCTGGGCAGCCAAGAGCAACGGACTAGAGGTGAATCCCCCACCGACCCCCAAACACTCAAGGCTGGACGATTGGTTTCTGGGCTCCGGGCCTGATTCTCAGTACCTTTCTTCCCGGAGGTTCATGAGGAGCCCTTCAAATCTTGAAAGGCACCGTATACATCTCCTTACTACCCTCTATGGCGGAGAAATCTCCAAGGGCGGCCTCTTAGGCGACATCTGTCGAGAACTATGTCCAGCAGTTCTCGGTAGTCCAGACACAGATGGAGGCAATCAAACACATTTTGCCCTGCCTCCATCTGCCCGCCACCGAGGGCACCCCCCACATATGCTCCACTCCTGGCAGCTCCGAAGGAGGGAACACCTCAGCAGGGGCGTAGAGCCGGCCACGGTAAAGAGGGTGCATCCCGTCTTAAATCCGTCTGCCGCTTAGTGTTCCTGAGCTGCCAAGAGATGAAGAAAATTGTTCTTTGTTCTTTTCCTCAACATCAATCCCAAGACATACGGGCCAGCAGTACCCACCCATTCCCAGAAAGAGCAATTTTCTGAATCTCTGTCCTCTCTCCCCTGTGCAGACTATCTCTTTTCTCAGCATGGAGCTGGACTCGGTCAACATGACAGCTAATCTCACAGACGTCTTACCCTCTGGCACAAGACAGCAGTCCCTCTAAAATTCTTTCAGAGGCTCCTGGGGCATATGGTGGCCACAGTTACACTGCTCAGCCTGTTACATATGAGCATTGGTTGCGCGGCTGGGTCCTGAGATGAGCATGGCACCATGGCTCACTCCGGATAGGTGTTTCCTCAGATTGTTGCTGCTTAATCAGCTCCCGGACAGTTCCTATGTTCCTTCGGGCCAGGGTGCCATTAGAATAGGTGTCAAGGCATGTGGTAGTCTACACGGAGGCTTCTCTGATGGGCTGGGGTGCAGTGTGCAACAGGCAAGCCCCTTAATGACTGCAGTGGCACATCAATTGCCTTGAGTTGTTGACTGTACTGCTTGCTTTGCGCCAATGTTGCAGAGTAGGCATTTGCTGGTCTGGACAGACAACATAGCGACATTGGTGTGTCAGGGTGGTGTTCGTTTCCGCCGCCTGCAGCAACTCATCTGCCATGTCTTCCTCTGGAGTCATTTGTGGTTTAAATCAATGTGATCCATTCACGTTTCAGGGGACCTGAATTGTGCTGATGCACTTTCACAACAGTTCACTTTACCCGGAGAATGGAGACTTCATCCCGGGACGATTTGGAGTCAACTCGGCGAGGCCCAGGTGGATCCCCCAAAGAATCCTCCCTCTGCCAGTTGTTTTATTCCCTGACCGAAGCCCCCCTCGGCACGGATGCTCTGGCGCACGGCTGGCACCATGATCTTTGCAAGTACACCTTACCCCAGTGAGCCTCCTTGCACAGACTCTGTGCAAGATCAGGGAGGACCTGGAGCAGGTTCTGTTGGTTGCACCACTCTTGCCCACCCGAACTTGGTTTTTGGACCTCATGATCTTGTAGATAGCCCCTCCCTGGAAGATTCCCCTGAGGAAGGACCTTATTTCTCAGGGGATAGGCACAATTTGGCACCCACGGTCTGATCTATGGAACCTACATGTTTGGGTTCTGGACGGGATTCGGTAGACCTCTATGGCCTTTCCCAGTGGATACCATCACTAAGGCAAGGGCTCCCTCTACAAGGGAGGCCTATGACCTGAAGTGGGATCTGTTCACTGACTGGTGCTCAGAGATGCTTGGTTGGTGTGGTGCTTTCCTTCCTTCAGGAGAAGTTGGAACAAAAGCTGTCCCCTTCCACTCTAAAAGTCTATGTTGCTGGTATCGCGTCCTATCATGGTACAGTTGGTGGGCTTTCCCTGGGAAGACTACCAGACTCCACCTAATTCCTTCTTGGGACCTCTCCGTCATCCTGACTGGACTACAAAGAGCTCCTTTTAAGCCGCTTGATGCAGTTGAGCTGAAGTTTCTGTCTATAAAAATTTTCTTCGTGCTCGCTTCCATAAGAGGATGGGAGACCTGCACACATTCTCAGTCAGTCAATCGTGCCTTGAATTTAGTCTGGCCTACTCTCACGTTATCCTAAGACCCAGACCTGGTTATGTGCCTAAAGTTCCCACTACCCCCTTTCGGGATAAAGTGGAGAACTTGCAAGCGCTGCCCTCGAGTTGCTGTGTCCCGTACAAGCTCTGCACTTTTACTTGGAACGCACTCAGAATTTCAGAAACTCTGAGCAGCTCTTAATTTGCTTCGGAGAACAGCAAAAATGGAATGTTGTCTCCAAACAGAGGTTGGCCCATTGGGTGGTTGATACCATCATCTTAGGGACCCCATGGCATCAGTCAATGACGTAACGTCATAGTGACTGACAGAAAGGGAACGTCTCGGTTATGTATGTTACCATCGTTCCCTGAAGGAGGGAACAGAGACGTTATGTGCCTCTTGCCACATAGTCGGACTGCGCTGGGGAGTCAGTTGTGATCAGAGACGTTAAACATCATTAATATTTAATTTAATATAATTTATTACTCATATAATAAAATGCATTATAAACATATTTTAGTTACTCTAAGAAATATACAAAATGCATATATAACAAAAATGCATTTGAATAATGTATTATTAAAAATGCATTAATTAAATATATTTATTACATTGATTTAATATATTTTATTCTCTCTTTTTCTTTATGTGTGTACATTAATAAAAATAAAACGGCATAATTAATATTTATTTTATTCAGTGTATTAATATTATAAACACACATACACATTAATCTAAACTTGTATATTAAGTAAATATTGCACTGTATTAATATGGCTATAATAATAGAAATATAATATAATATAAGAAGCACAGGGGATCCAAAAGTCAGACTACCAGAGAAAACACTTAAAATTTGCATTTTAATTTATTATTTATAATATTTATTTATTTATTTATTTATTTATATTGTTTTTGAAATGTGCATATTTAAACTTACATTAAAAAAATAAAATATAAAAAAATTATATTATATTATTTTATTTTATTATGATATTCTCTAAAAATACAACATGCAGTGAGGTCCTTGAATTAGCATTTTTCTTTTGATATTTATAATATTTTCCAATATTTTATATATAATTATTGACAACATAAAAATTAGAGTGAAAATAAACAAATTAAAGAATAAATAAATAAATGCAAAAAATATCAAGATGATAACTGAACATCAGGGGCCTCATGTACAAAGACTTGCGTAGACTTATTACTAAAACATTGCGTACGGACAATCCTGGAAATGTGCGTA
>JAUCMT010000053.1:12080013-12090041 GCA_032357475.1 Enteromius thamalakanensis | reverse complement strand
AATCCGAACGTGAGCGTGAAATCTGGCGTACGCACAGTTTTTGTGCGTACGCAGCGTTGATACATGAGGCCCCAGATTAGTGATGTTCTACTTTAAAATTTCTAAAACTCAGCACTAAACATCAGTAACCCTGTCATATCACAGGAGGTTTGTGTATACAGTCAGAGATTTTAAGAGGAGGATATCGGTGTGACCCTTGGGGGCCGTGTACAGCTGAACAGGCTGTACCTCTTCCTGTCTGGAGCCATTTATCTTATCCAGTGTTATTGGGCATTTTACTAAGTTCTTACAAATGTAACACATTAACCAAATTACAGCCTTCCACCGCATTATAATACAACACACCAAAAAAAAAAACTACGCCAACAACCGAAAGCAGCAGCAACAGCAGCTCTTCCCAAAACAAGTTTCCAGTGTCACCGGCTTTGATGGATGGGTTCCCATTGGTGTCCCGTGGGTTACGGAGGGGGAAGAGCCTGCCCCGGTCTCCTCAGATCTCTCAGCAGAGAGCCGAACACAATGGAGGACAACTATTCGCTCGGTACGAGTGCATGTGGCATTCGCAGGAAGCCAAGACTACAGGGTGTGCTCTCTGCAAAGATCCGATTTCCACATTCTTCCCTTCTGCCACACCTAACTCCTTAATTGTCTGGCCACAGACAAAGTATTTTGAGACCACACCATGGCGAGCCAGTTCTGGATGTTTCGTTTGGGCCAGAACCAGAAGGTTTGGTCGAGATCGGTCGGGGTTTGCGTGCAGCCCTTCTCAGGAGGAGGGAAAGCAAATGGGATTATTCGGGAACATTGATGCTAAACACACAGCGTTATTTCGACTTCAGTGGATGGTGTAAGATCGTCTCTTCATATCAAATTTGAAACAATGCATCCGTTACATCAGATGGCAGACGTCACCGCATACATCTTGCATGAGGAAGCCTTCGTCCGATTGCTTTCCTTTCATGTCTTTTTTTCCCCCCGCTCCGCTTGTTTCTGATCAATAAAGGTCTATTTTCTCCCAGACAAGGTTTCCCATTCAATACATCTGCCAGGGGTTTTAAAAACATAGAAGCATGATCCATTTATTATCGGCCGTTACTGTGATCTATCTTCCTAGATTTCTTTTATACACCCGCCATTGGTGGACGGCCTGTCAATCAAACTTTGCAAGGCGTGCAGTTGGGCAGTGCATGCCGCCCTACCCCTGTCAACCAATGGGTTTCCATTTAGTGTCTTTATTTGTCGTTGATGCAGATTTCACCACTTTGTTATTCGGCTGAATGGCTAATAAGGTACATCTGACAGTGAATAATGGGAGTGAATATTATAATATGCTGACCCGAACCAATAGTTCAATATTTATGTGTCGAAATGGCTGATTTGAATGAGATTCAATTGCGTACAAATATGCCGCGTGGCTCTTGGGACCTTCTACACTCTATATATCAGTAGGTTGTCTTTGCGATTGGCAAGTTTCAATATATTTCGATGAATCGTGCGTTTGTATAAATATAGGACTGATAAGCTACTTTGCATTACTGCTGGTTTCACAGTATACATTAGACACTTACATTTTGCATAAATAGCCCTAATACAAGAAAACACTTTAAAAATGTATTTTATTGCAGTAACACTTTTACTGTTTTTACAACAATAAAGTACAGTCATTTGTTAACATTAGCTGTTGTATTAACCAACATGAATAAACAGTGAACAACACATGTATTACAGTATTATTCATATTTGTAAACATTAGTCAATAAATTACAATCATTCATTGTTAGTTCATGTTAGTGCATTAATTGATGTTAACAAACACAACTTGTGATTTTAATAAGGCGTTAGTAAATGCTGAAATTAGTATTAATTATAATTAATAAATGCTGTAGAAGTGCTGTTCATTCTTATTCTCATGTTAACTAATGTTGTTAACTTATGTCAACTACTGAACCTTATTGTAAGGTGTTACCGTTATTGCTGATTGAATTATATACCGTAAATTCAGTACTACTGTAAAATGTGTAATGTTAGCATTTACCATTTTTTCTTGGAATTGCAGCCTTATTTCCAATAATTGTGACATCACTGTAAAAAGATTTACTGCAATTATGCAGCTGGATGCCAGTAACTTATTGTAAATGCAAAGCATTCTGAGAACCAAAAATCCTCATCAACCTCTTACTGTTGTTTTCTGAAACACTTTGCATGAGGCTGTTATTTTATTTATTTACAAAAATAAAATATTAAGCAGCACTGTTTTCCATGTGGATAATAGAAGTAAATCAGTATATTAGAATAATTTTAGGATCATGTGACGCTGAAAATTCAGCTTTTATTACCGTAATAAATTATATTTTAAAATATATTCAAAAAGAAAACTTTTATTTTACAATACTACTGTTTTAAAAAAATAAATAAATAAATGCAACCTTGGTGAGCAAAAGAGACGTTAAAATCGTTAAAAAAAATTCCCCCTGACCTCAGCCTTTTGCACAGTAGTTACAAAAAAATTATTTCATGCAAATATTTAACAACATTTTTAATCACTTGCATGCCTCAGTCCAAAGACAAGCTATTTTGGACTTATGTTTTTTTGTGCTCTATTTTATCCAACTTTTAAAAAAAATGTGAAAAGACAGAACGTACTAAAATAATTGCCAAATTGCATTAGACAAATATGCAAAACAGCAAAAGTTTGGAATTGCCGTTTTTCTGAAAGAACACATGATATGATACATACATACTTGCACACATTAAGAATATTTTAATTCATTGTGTATTTCATTTTACAGTCAATTTGTTGGGTTTTTAAATCTAAGCCCTACAACTTATAATTAAATCTGTGAAAATATAAAAGTCTCACTCCCCTGCTTCCTTCTACCCTCAGCTCTTGACGTCACTTGCAAATAGGTGTATTGATTCAATGAAAATATTCAGAAGCATGCATCTCCTGAATGTGCTTAGCAGAAGGTTCCTGGCGGTCAGCAGAAAGAATCAGGAGCGTTTTGTCCCTGTGATAAATGGAGCGCTCTGACAGGTCACTTCTCCCCCCCCTCAACCCTCCCCGAACGCCACAATTTGTTCCCCACAGAGGGCGGGAGACGAATCTCTGCGGGTGACAGATTTATTGGTATCCACATGAGGCAAAACACCTCAAAGTCCCTGTAAAGGCCCCGGACCACTGCGGAGAGAGATTGAACCCCCATTTATATCCAGTTGGATTCCAGTAAAATATGTTTCATCAGCGTCGCCCCAAAGACCTGGAAATTCCTGGACCTGGATTTCGTGAAGAATTTATTTTAACACACTATGGCAACTAAGACATTTCAATAGACTATTAGACTCAAATTTGAAAATGTACTCACCCTCAGGCCATTGAAGATCTAGATTGTTTCTTCATCAGAACAGATTTGGAGAAATTCTGCATTACATCACCTACTCATCAATGGATGCTCTGCAGTGAATGGGTGCCGTCAGGATTAGAGACAAAACAGCTGATAAAAACATTAAATCCACAACACAAGTTCATCAGTTAATGTCTTCTGAGAGGAAATGCTGCATGTTTGTAAGAAACAAATAATAATCCATAATCTATAATAATACTTTTTTTAGTGAAAATGTTGTCCTCTCGCATTAAAATTTACCACATATTTATGACCCTAGAACAAAAAACCAGTCATAAGTGTCAATACATGAGAATAAATATGTGACCCTGGACAACAAAACCAGTCGTAAGTGTTCATTTTAATGATCGGAAAGCTGCATAAATAAGCTTCCCACTGATGTATGGATAGGGCAATATTTGACCGAGATACAACTAAATAAAAATCTGGAATCTAAGGGTACAGAAAAATCTAAATGCTGAGAAAATCACCTTTCAGTTGTCCAAATGAAGATCTTATCAATGCATATTACTAATCAAAAATAAAGTATTAGTACATTTTTGGTAATAAATTGACTAAATACTTTACATGATCTACTTGCTATCCTGAGGATTTTTGGCAAAAAAGAAAAATAAATAATTTTGACCCATACAATGTATTCTTGGCTATTGCTACAAATATACCCCAGTGACTTCAGACTGGTTTTGTGGTCCAGGGTCCAATATGACTAAATATGCTTTCAATTAATGTTTGGTTTGTTTAATAGGACAATATTTGTCCAAGATACAACTATTTATAAATCTGGAATCTAAAGGTGTCAAAAAATCTTGAGAAAATCACTTTTAAAGTTGTTCAAATTAAATCAAAAATTCACTTTTGAAATATTTACGGTAGGAAATTGACAAAATATCTTCAAGGAATATGATCTTTATTTTAATATCGTAATGATTTATGGCATAAAGACTGAAAAACTGATAATTTTGACCCATAAAATAAATTTCTGGCTACTGAATATACCTCAGAGACTGGTCTTGTGATCCAGGGTCACATTTGTTTTGGCTTAGACTGTCTTGGCTTTGTCTTTTTGCTTTGACTGTTTTGCACGGGTTTTCTCTTGTCAATGCTTGCATATTTCTCTCCAGATGATACAGGTTTTTCCCTGGAGATAGAAATATTATGGATAAGGGACTCGTATCTTAATCAAGAATTGTTATTACACCCATGCAGATTTTCACCTCGCAGGATGTTAACTCTCAGACCGGAGTGGTGGGATGTACTGTGATGTTTTAATCAGCTGTTTGGACTCTGACGGCACCCATTCACTGCAGAGCATCCATTGCCGAGCAGGTGATGTAATGCTGAATTTCTCCAAACCTGTAGAGACTCATCTGCATTTTGGACAGAAAGGGTAAGTACGTTTTCAGCAAATTTTCACTTTTGTGAGAATGTTCCTGTAAAATATTCACGCCTCCAACAGCACAGTTTTCCCGATGTGGAGAAACACATGTGGAGGATTTCTGAGAGTCTGCAGGAGCTGGAAGTGATTTTTATTGGGCACTGGTGCACAGAACATGAATCAGGGTTGTTTTTTGCGCGCGACAACCCACTTCTGAGTTCACAGGTGTCCCGGCCACAGAATCCACCTCAGAGAATGGCTCTAATTAATGGCCGTGCGGCTCTCTTGGAGAGAAAGGACATGGGTGGTCCACCTCGTGTTACCTCAATCTGTTCCCACCAGCCGCGCTGCTCCAAAAATATACAACGATTTGGACCAGGTTACCCGAGTCTGCCAAGCATCACCCTTTAAGCCCAATTTACATTCAGGACCCCTGAAACACTCAGTCCAAACTTCCGTCAAAACCCAGACTTCTTCGCGGAGACCACATCTCAATCTGCTGTCAGGAACCGAATCTGAGGGAGGGGAAAATCTGATTGTTTTCTTCACAGGCCCAAATTGAAGACGCATGTTTGATTCGGGAAGCCTTCCAGATCTAGATGTACGGGTCGGCTGCCAAACTGGAAGAAGAGGCTGTACAGAGAAGGAAGAAATAAGAGCCATCTTTCGATGAAATGCTTTGCTCTCTTGAGCCAAAACAAATACAATCTCATGGACCTTAATGACATGATGTCAATAGTGTGGCTCTTCAGAATGAAGAGTCGAGAACATGATACGCTTTACTTCAAATAAGCATTTGGGGTTTCTGTCAGAGCCAATTGGAAAATGACAATGTTTTGTTTACAAGTACATGTTCCTCTGCACGTTATGTTTGAAAAGAGACTCAAATCATTTAATCTGCCTGAAATGCATGTGATTACTCTCAGAAAAACCTTTTAGATACTAATGTGTGCACTGTACTAATATCTACCTTTAATTTACCAATATGGACTTTTTAGGTACAAATGTGTGCTTTTTGAAAAGTTACCACTCCAGCATGTACCTTGTTTTCTGAGAGGAAAAATGACTATTAAAGGAATATACTGGGTTCAGTACAAGTTGAGCTTAATGGAAAACATGAGACACGATGCTGACTTGACTTGAAGAAAAACAATTTACAATAGAAGTGAATATGGCTAATTTGTAAATATTGAAATACTCAATACATGGTTGTGCTTCTTAATATTTTTGCACATTCTTTGATGAATGGAAAGCTGAAATGAACAGCATCTATTTAAAATTATTCAAAATTATAAATGTCTTGACTGCCACTTTTGATCAATTTTCTTGGTGTATGGCACAGTTACAAGAAATATTTATAGTAAATAAAATTGTATAGGAATTATAAGATTGCAATTGAAAATTTACAGTTACATGAAATATTCTTGAAATTATAAGATAAAAAGTAAAATATAGTCACAAAGAAATAAAGCTGCAATTTAAAATTTGCAAAAAAATGCTCTGTAATTATTAATAAACAAACCGGTTAAAATAAATGCTACCGTTTATCCTAAAACGGTAGATATCTACGTCACATAGCACTGTGCGCACTCTTAAATGTTTTAAAAATTCATCTGCATTACAAGTTTGAAGTCTTTGCAATGAAAGTGAATGGTGCTTTTTTACTAGTACAATCACAAAACGTAAACATTACATAATTTTAGCATGAAAAATTGGTTACGCTAGCCAATATTACACCGGCATAAACCCTAAAAAGACTGTAAAATATTAAGTTAAACAGCTTTACAGCTCAAAAATTACATGAGTATTAATGGTGTTTAAATGTAAACGTTTTAATAAAATCTTAATTTTCGCATTTATGCTTGTAGGGCTTCCAAAAATTGGTCTGATTAACTTCTATTGTTAGCACATTGTTTTTTGTTTTTTCCAATAATCAACATTATGACACAAATGCTGTCAACTTAAACCCAGAATAGTCCTTGAACTGTTCTTGAAACCATTAGGAAAGCAAATTTTGTACTTCCCTACGGTTCACAAACACTTCCATTCATAACTTACAGCTGTTAACACCTCTCATAATGAGCAAACGGCCCAGCCCCGAGACAAACACCAGACATCATGATGTCTCTCAACATCTCCCCTGCGTCTCAGAGGTTTACAGTAAGCGCTGGGATGCAAATCTCTTAGGACTCTCCCGTCCCAAAAAACCTCCCAGCCAGAGACATGTTATTCTAATGGGTTAATGATCGGCTCTCAAGTTAGAGTGCCATTAAACGCAGGGCAAACTGTATCTCTTTCTGTCTAACACACACACACACAGACTCAATTTACCCTGGGAAGAGTGTAGAGGGCTAATTGATGAAGATTCTTCTCTATCAAAATGGCCCACCACCATAAATGCCATTCCAGTGTGTCGCGCTGTTCAAACAGTGGCCCAGTGTTAATGGTTAGGTAGAAGTATTTGCTCTGCATTAGTCTGTACCTGAGCCGGCACAATAGTAACCCTTGATGATAGAGGAAGCAGACAAAAAGAGGATGACTAAATGGGTCTGAGTGCTACACAAAGTCTTGTCCCTCAGGAAAAGGTCAGCAAACACTTCAGTAGGTTAGACACCAATCATTCCTGAAGGAAAGATTGAAATTACGGCTTACTTTTGCTTTAATTCACAAATACGGTACAAGAAGTGCTCTTATATATATATATATGCAGTTATGTAATAAAAGCCTTGTTATGTGACTCTAGACAAATATGACGCTTTTACAATGGTCTGTCACTAAACTAACTAAGGAACCTTTGAAGATATTTTGCTAAATGGATCAAACAAAACCTGCACTGGAGCATGCATGAACATGGAATGGACTAACTGTGTTTTTGGGGGGGGGTTTTACTGAAGATGCGATGACTAAATTATAACAGTATAATAAATACTGTGGTCAGTGATGAATGGAGTAGCCAATGCAATTAAATTAACTAAATAAAATGACATTTATTGCTCCATACAGTGAAAGTTTGCAGCCGTTTTTTTTACATTTTAAATTTAAAAGCAGAAATATAAAGCTTATAATTGAATTTCAGTTTGCAGCGTTATTTTGTAAAAAGTTGTAAAATTGGATGTAAATTTACCCTTAAAAATCTACTGGCTGGTGATACGAATTGGGTGATGGGAAAACGCAATATATGCCTCAATCCCGTCTTGTGCGCAAGTTGAAAATCTTTAGGCTTAAGATAGTCCAAGACTAAACTGCATGTTTGAGCTGTCTCAGATTAAAACATCTTGCTCTGACATATCTTAAATCATGTCAGCGTCATTGTTCTGGGTTAAGTTATTTTCTTATAAGTCATTTTTGTAAAAGTTGCTTAAATATCTTCATTTAACTAATGCCTAGTCCTGGCTTAAACTAAGCCCCGTTTGTGAAACCAGGCCATAGATTACTTGCATGATTAATTTTTGCAAAACTTCGCACATGCTCTCCTCCATTTTCTGATATAATCTAGATAAGCCCTTCAACAGTTGACTTGAGCGACAGTGCATCATGCCGATTCCCCACTTGAGGTTTTTCTACTGTTTTATTTTCAAGTTTTTCGACTTGCGTGAAAGATGCAATTGAAGCAAATATTGCTAATTTGCATTGCACATCCTATTCCTGTCTTTGCATTGATTTTGTATGTAATCTACTAGAGCAAATAATATAATTCACTTTTGGTGTACAGCCTCATTACCTTAACCCAGATTTAGCCGTTTTTAAGTTAAAAGTAATTTTTAAAACAAGTTATTCGCAAAAAAAAAACATCAACAAATAATATTAAAATAATCTAAAAAATATATATATATAAAACTTAGGCCAAAATGAATTCATGAGGTGCCAGTTGCTTCCATGCATTGGAAGATTTTACTTACATCCAGAACTGAAACTATCCGTTTTATAAACTCCTTTTAAAAGCAGTTTACATGTGCCTTAATAGATTCTCAATACAATCAACATGAAGTGCTAACAAGGAACCAAATAATGCACAAATGTGTGTTGCGTCCAACTCCTTAAGCCTCATAAGAGGGCACGTCTTGCCACCTTTGCTGCCTGATGTATTGATCTAGGGCTGTTATGTGCAATTAGCTTTTATTAGACCTTACAGTTGACACAAGCAGATATCATTGAAAATGACAGAATGGATTTACAATATTGGCAGGGTGATAATTGCCCTTCCAGGGCTGCGCAAGTCCTTGGGAGGCAACAAAAAAGGAATATCTTAATGTTTCCCTGATGTGAATGGAGCAGACTTAAGAGGCTTCTAGTAGCTTCCTATCAGTTCTGAGTCATTAGCGGAGTGCTGGATCGGGCTATTGTGAGGGTGTGAGATGAGGCTTTCGTGCACCATCGGCTCGGGTTTTCCGTTCTGCTTTGCTAGGCGAGGGGTGGGGGTACGGAGGGCTATTGCCCTGTGCAGGGGTCAGGTAGAGGCGACTGGGCGGACTGTCAGTGGAGCTCATTCAGCTATGATTTAAAACAAACATGCTGGTGTTCAGCAAATTGAAAAGGATTTGGCCTGTTGAGTTTGAGGGCTTATGAATAAATAACATTTAAAAGCATATAAACTACATTTTTTTATATTTTTATATTCTACATAAATGCTTTTTGCCTAAATATATTTGTATTTTTGCATCTTCTAAGAGGAAGATTATGAGGAGTCTGATTCGAACTTAAATTTTCCACATGAGCACCAAAGCTCAATGTGTCTACTCAAACTGCCTTCAAATGTCAAAATTATTCAGTTATCTACCACTTACAAAAATAAAAAACGTGGAAAAAAAGCTGATTTGGTCATTGACAATATTGAAGAATTGGGAGTCTGATTCAAACCTGGATTTGCCCTTATGCACAATGTGTCAGCTCTAAAATATTTCAAATGTGAGAATTATTAATTCACCATTTCCAGCATATACCAAAAAAAAAAACCTTAACAAAGCATAAAAATATATGAAAAACATTTTTAGCGCATAAAATCTAAAGACACAATTTTTTCTATTTTTTTTTCTAGCAGTAAAAGAAAAAGTAAAAATATTACTTAAAACTTCATTTTACAGAAATTGTCATTAAAATGTTATTTTATTTAATCTAGCTGTAAATTGGTTCCAGTTATTGGTTGAATACACGGTAACACTTTAGAATAGCGGATGATTATAAGTCATTTATAAGAGATTAGTTAATGATGAAATGTTCATCTACAAAACATTCACAAATGATTAATAAGTGAT
>JAUCMT010000053.1:12027471-12079913 GCA_032357475.1 Enteromius thamalakanensis | reverse complement strand
AAATACTTACGATTTAGAATAAATCGTATGAATTCGTACGAGTGAGGTCGTACAAATTCGTACGAATTAGCCACCTCCTAAAATATGTACGAATTGCTGTGAGATCAGGTTGGATCCACGAACGTATAACTAGATTCAAATATTGGGTAATGATTTTTCACTGTAAACAGTCACAAAAGTTTTATTTATATTAACTATGATTAATTTAATTTATGAGCACATAATCCATTTAATTTAATTTAATTTATGAGCACATAACCCAGAGTGTATCTTTTTGAATGTGATGTGAGTGCGTTAACTGATAATTTCAGTGACTAAAACCTTGTATTTTTCTCTTTTCTTCGCATAAGACATTGTATGGCTTCAGAGGGACTTAAAATGCAACACAATTTGTATGTAATGCTTTTTTTACTGCTTTTGGTCAGTTTTTGCAATAAATACCCGTGACTGCGCTTATATTGTCAGTGTTTGTTTTATTGTTCAGAAGTGGGTAGGTTTAGGGTAAGGGTGGGGCTAGGTGTTACAATAAAAGTATGCATTTACAGAAAATAATGGTTATTCGTGCTTGAATCACAATCTGATGCCTGTCACTGATTACATTGTTACAGTATCTCTTCCGTGAGCCTCTTTACATTTTGTGAGATCAGCTAGCATTTATTTATCCATGACAGACTTAAACCAGCCAAAAATATATTTATCAAAATATAATTTTTTTATCAATATTGCCCATCATTTCTTCATTTCAGGGCTCATAACCAATAATAGTTTTTTTAATAAGCCTTTTTTATTTAAAAATAAAATTTGTTGTAATTTGTTGGGGGGGAGATTAATCAAGGAAATTAAAGTTTCTGGTTTAGAAATCTGAGTGTTTGTACTCCTCTACAGCATTATAACTATAAATGAAGGAAAAACACATCTGTCTCTTTGCAGAAACCTAATGCAATCCAAAAAAGCTTATACAAAAATGTTTTCACACAAAGCTTATACACATATTGCATCATGTTTGATGCATTCATTTCTAAGGTCTCTAAATGATCAGAATGATCAAAACTTTGCAAAATACTTTGTTGTTGTACATAATCCTCTATATGCCTGGTTTCTAATCAATAGTTATACTGATTAGAAAGCCTATGAGTATGATTCTAAAAATGTTACCCAGTTATGATTATTATCAAAGACACTTAATCATAATAACTCTTATAATAAGAATATATTTTAAGATAAATAGTTATATATACAGTATGTGTGTGTGTGTGTGTGTGTGTGTGTATTTTATACAAATGTCACATCCTGTTGCTGTCTAGTCCTGTCTTCCCCTCTGTCTGTGTCCTTTTGGTTTCACCCTAATTAGTTCTATTGTCTCACCTGTTTTGTACACCTGTCCTCACTTTGACTCTTGATTTGTTTGCCTTATGTACCTCTGTTATTCTGTTCGAATTCATGTCTCGTTAAGTATGTTTATTTGCTTTGGGAATTCTTTGTGTGTGTAAAATGTCGCTGCCCCATCAGCCTTTTGTTCAGTCCTGGCATACATTAAAGACGTCTGCATATTGAAATTTCTGTCTTCTCCATTCTCTGCCTCACTGAGAGGCGCGACAACGCCGCACAACGTACTCACAGCGTGACAACAACAGGCGTTTTTGAGAAATTTTTATTTATCTCTCAAATATTGGATTGGGTTGGATTGGATTATATGTTTTGCCCCCACAATAAAGCCATCAATCATAAAAACTATGATATTGTAAAGGTTTATTACTAAGATAGCTGATATGTATTAAATTATATATATTCACAGTGATTTCAGGCAAGAATGGAAGATGAGGCAGTGGTTAGAATGTGATATCTTTATTAAACTGAACAAAACACTCTGAATGATAAGACTGCAGGAAAATAGCAAACACCTTACAACAAGAATTGACATCTGGGGAACTATAGAAAACAGAATACAAGGTTTCCCTGCAGAATATTGGCAAGAGCATAATGCTCTGCTCCGCCATATCTTCTCCAGGTGAATGATGCACCCACCTTATCATTCTCAACTGAAAGGCACTGTGTGTTCTGTAGGACTGCCCTCACCTGAAGATTATTCTGGTCAACTAGTCTTTAATTTGAAGCATTAGTTGACTAATTGCACGTTTATTTATAAATCATTACAATTATAATACTGCACATAATAATTGCTTCATAAGCACTCAAGCACAGCATCAAGCATACCACAGCACACCAGTAGAAATAATGAGGTAAAAAAAAGTGAGAAGTCTGCATTAATGTTTTAATAGGTCACTGATAAACTGTTTCTTGTGTTCACCCAAATTACCTCATCCGCATGCTTGTAAACTTGTAAATGACTTGTAAATTAATTAACTAAACATAATAATCACTTATTAATCATTTGTGAATGTTTTGTAGATGTACATTTCATCATTAACTAATCTCTTATAAATGACTTATAACCATCCGCTATTCTAAAGTGTTACCGAATAGACATCTGGGAAATGTAAGCCCATTTTGAACCCTAATTTGCAAAATGAGCACCAAAGCTCAATGTGTCAGCTCAAAATGCCTTCAGATGTAAATATTAATATAATATTCACCATGTTAAACATAAACCACACAAAAAAACTATGAATAGAGTGTAAATACCAACCCGTTATCATAAAAAAGTGTATAAATAGTACGCCAAATAAAAATGACAACTCATGGCATTAATACACAAAAATGGACGTTGGTGTTTGTATGGCATATATATGACACACACGTTTGGCATGCATATAATAGTTTTTGCATGTACATGATACACATCTACCCCACGCATTGTTAGCATCTAAAGAATTTTGATTGATTGTAATAAGCTGGGCAAATAAAACTTAGATGTACTTTAATTTAATTTAATACTATTGTTCATTTATCTATTTTATTTTCGGTCACATGACACTGTTATGAAAAAAAAAAAAAAAAAGAGAAGATCGAGAAAAAAAAAGTGAACCCTGATTCGAACCCATATTTCCCACATGAGCACCAAAGCCCAATGTGTCAGCTTCAAAATGCCTTCAAATGTGCAACTAATCAAAATATTTGTTACAATTTCCACTTCCCCACTTAATACTCATGCATTTTCTCATCTCCTCAGTGTCACACGATCCTCATCATCTGCTTTTGCCTTTACGAACACACGTGTTTTCATATTCGCAACCACAGCATTGCACATTTAAGACATCTGTCACTTCTGATTCCACTCAGGATCAACCCCTGTGTTGTGGTTTAGAAAGTGTCCAAGCGTGTTTTGTTTCCAGCCTCACATGTGCTTTGTTTTGGTTTTCGTGGCGACCACAAACACCTGACAGAACCGCGAACGCTATTGTTCCACGAAGCTCTTGAAAATAGAAGCATATAGGAAGCAATGAACAATGACTGTTGCTTGACCCGTTAATGGATCTAGCAGCTTGTTTTCTCTTTTTTTCTCGTCCTCCTCCAGAAAAAGACAAGGAGAGAAACCCAAGAAAACATATGGGGTTTAATTAAACGCGGACAGGACAGATCCGATCGGATGGGAGCTGGGAACACGCGAGGTACGGTGCAGGAATGCTAATGCAAACACGTCAGGTAGAAACACGAAACAAACACGATAAGCGGACCGTATGACTCAGAAATGCCGTGGCACAAATCCCAGCCCTTTCCCAGGCTCTGGGCGCTGTTTACTCTCCCAACAATGCCTGACAACACTCGCTCTCATCTCGCTCGTACCCTTTTTCTTACTATTCATTGATGACGGCCTCGGAAGGTCAACACAACATGGTTTTTGCAACAGCCCAGATTCCCCACACTCATCTAACACCGCACAAAACAAAGAGTTAGCACTGTCACAGCCAGGAAATATCCACTGGATCTGAGCGTCCCACGCCCTTTGGCTTTTTTTCCATCATGCCCCATGTAGGTGCATTTGAACAGGAGGCCTGAGAACAACTCGTTGCATTTTACGCCTCAAATGGCGGCATTATATTGCACACGAGGTTTTCATAAAATCGCTCACAGATTATTTGGAGAATTACATATTGACAGGGGTTTAGGTAGAGATCCATCAGTTGCCAGGCTTTGTTGTCACTTATAGAGGAAAACAAAAGGAAATGGTTTTCACCAGCAATCATGTCAAATTCTGACCTTGAAGTACAATGGATTAATAAAAGTAGAAATATGCTAGATTTGATCTGTTAGATTTTGATTAAGCGTGTTAAACAGAACTCTCGGTTGCCAAAAACAAGATAAAATTTTAATATAATTGTATATGTTTCGAATGACAGGCATCCCAATTAGGTAATAAAATCTAGATTTGTGTTTGGGCCTGATTGTGACCTCAGTGCATATCCAGTGATACTTTCACAGATTTTTATCAGGAAAAGCGATACGCCCCACCTTGTGTTTATAGAATTATATAAGCACATCATTTTGTACAGTGATTTTGATAGTACAATAAAATTGAAACTGCCATCATAAAAACATAAGCCAGCGCTAGATGCTAGAAGTGTGTTTATACTGAAAATAAATTAAAATTCATGTTTATATTTGTTATAGGCTTATGTTATATTATACACACATATTGTATTCAGTTTGCAAAATATTTTATATAAATATTTGTAATATTACTTTAAAGTTGTTGTTGCTGTTGTTATTTATTATTATTGATATTTTTAATATTATGACTCATTTGGAGGTTGTTTGTTATTAAGTTAACAGAAACAATTGTAATTAAAGGTACAATTTTAAATAATATAAGGCTGCTGTTGTTGTTGTTGTTATTCATTACAGTAATATTGCTATTTTTATTATAACACAGCTTCAGTTGTTTGTTATTTAGTATTATTCTAATTGTTATAATTATTGTTATTAATTTCTTTAATTTAGGTTAATATTAATATTAATAATACTAATATACACACACACATATATATATATATATATATATAAACATCATTAATAATAATAAATAGCAGTATATATTTTTTATTAGTAGCAGTATTATTAGTATTATTATGATTGATTTAGAGGTTAGCAGAAACAGAGAGAGAGAGAGAGTGCATGTATAGAATAAGACATCAAAAATATAAAATACTATTATGTGTTTATTCAATTCTTTTTAATATCAGAAGAAGGAATATATTAAACATGATTTAACTAAGTAAATTCATTAAATATTTATCTTAATTTCTACAATATAACAACTTAATTTTCTGTAAAGCTACTTTGCAACAATTCATATTGTAAAAAGTGCTATATAAATAAACATGAATTGAATTGAATTTAATATGTGTGTATATATATTTATATATTATAAGACATATGATGTGTTAAATAATCAAAATAATTATTAAAAAATAAATCTAATTATCTATCAATCTAATAATAGACTACATGGAAGAATGTCACCACAATAATTTGAGCATATCTAAACATGTCTCTTTGCATGTAGGAGTTGAGTAGTTTACTGAGCGTGGCTGGCAGGATTCTGCTTTCATTAGCTCCTGTAGCCCTCTCCTGCACGATTGAAACCTTGACCCCAGCCTGCTTCACTTAACCATGTTTTATTCTGCTGTAAAGACCTCTGTGTTTAGTGCAGGGGTCCATCCAGCATCGTAAAACACGGCTGAAGGGGGGGAGGACCGGGGACAGGGGTTAAGTTGACAAATCCCCCAGCTTTGAGCCTCGGCGGGCCGGTAATCTCTCTGGTAAGCAAAGAGCTCTCAGGTACCCCTTGTGTTATCAGTGCACGTCCACTTATGGTAGTCAAGACGGCATCACTCTGTTGTCTTCTCCCTTGTAGCTGCTGTGGGCCGGTGACATGAGGGTCATTAGGTCCCCGTGCTTCAGTCAACAGGACTGTGTTTGCCAGGCCACTTGTCCCGAGACTCTTTATCTTTTGTCGCCAAATTTAGATGGCATTGTTGCCCCTCACCTTGCATGAAATTGCTCTTTTGTGTGGAGCGCTGTAGATCAAGTAAAAGAGAGAGGGACAGAAAGACACATCAGTTGCACTAAAAAGATCTCTCTCTCACTCTGTCTATATACACAGACACACACACACATATATATATATATATAGTAAATTTAGATTATATACTGTATGTGTGTGTGTGTGTGTGTGTGTGTGTGTGTGAATATGATAGATAGATAGATAGATAGATAGATAGATAGATAGATAGATAGATAGATAGATAGATAGATAGATAGATAGATAGATACAATTTTTTATATTATTAATTGTTTTATATTAACACATTATTTGCATATATTATGATAATATAATGTAATATAATAATGTAATATTCTATAAAATATATTATCATTGTTTGAGCAGAGGCCCTATTTTTATTAATATTATTGTGTTTCTAATTATATGCATCTGTGAGTAGATGATGGCCTATCTGTCACTACATCCTGGAACATCTCCAGGTAAATCAAAATATCTTATGCCGCTGAGCACGCGTGTCCATCCTGATCCTCACACGTCCCATAAAACAGGCTCACTCCGTGTGCTAGTGTTTGGTAGAAGTAGTTCAAAGTTTGCGGCCCGGTATCAACCTGTTGTGCTCTTTTGATCTGCCGTTTTACCGCCTGTCTTATTTCCACTCAGTCATTGCCGTGAACGGCGGTTCGAAACTCTCTTGTCCACCGGTTAATCATTCCTCCAGTACTATCTGTCTGCTCGGGCTTATCTATCTGTGTGTCACTTTATAACTGGCTGTTATCAATCTGTCCAACTCCACGTGATCCTGGCAAACCTATCAACCTCAGAAGTTTTGAATATTGTTGAGTAGGTGAGATATGACTGCAGGTTTAGTGCAGGTCATGGGGGGTGGGGGGGGGGGGGGTGAGCTGTGTGTGAAAGTAAAGGGAGAGATGTCAGGCAGCCGCTTTTCTCAAAAACACCTCACTTTTCTTCACAGGTGCTTATTGGGGAAGCTTGAGAAGTTTGAAAGAATGGAAACGCTGCATGGGATATAGTCGCCTGGTGTTTTGGTCCTACAAATGGCCACTAGTTTTGAGGGTGAACTGGGACAACGTGACTCCAGTAAAGACTTGGGTAAGTGGTTTACTTCCCATCTCTGTGCTCTGATAAAAACTGCATTATTCATTAGCCCTCATTGTACTATTCAATAGATTTGAACAGAATATGAGCAGTCTGAGGCTAGTTGTTTATATATTGTGCCGCTGGCCTGCTTTGTGTGTGTGTTTATTACTGCTTTTATCACCGACCTGGTCATTAAGACTTTATTTTGTTTTTAAACCAGGATGCAGTGTGTTTTATATCGAGTGAATGACATAAACAGCATTTTAGGCTTTTATTGCGCTGTTTTGTTAGTGATAAGCCGGCTGAGAAGCGGAAAAGTTGCGGAATGTATTATTGGTAATTTGTTACAATTAGAACACGATTAGTAGTAGTAGTATAGCCTATTATTGTGTAGAATATTTAATATGACATAGTATAAATGTATATTAGGCTACATAAAAAATATTTACATTTTCATGAAATGTTTGAAATATAAAGGCAATAATGTCGACGTGAAGGAAAGGAAAGTAAAAACATGTTTTTTAAGCTGTGTAACAATGTGTGCGGCTGGTGATTTTCTTCCGTATGAATGTAAATATTGCGTCTATATGTGCCAGCTGTTTTCGTTAGCCTATTTGTTGCCGGCGTTCGTTATCATATTAGAGGTTTTGTCTAACGTGTTTTATGATTTTATTACAGTGTATTATTACCATTAAATATCATCAAGCATAACTCACGTTTAGGCAATGTGCACTAAAACGCATTTATATAGTAGCCTATTTGTAAGTCATTTTAAATTAAAGCAAAATAAGCATAAAAAATATAAAACGACAAAATATTTTTTTGGGCATTTTCAAATATTTTTTTTTATATTAATATAATAGCGTAAAACAAAACTATTTTCACTGTGCACCTTTAACACACAACACAAGGCATTATACTTTCTTTCCATTTTTTTATTTTTATGCTCACTTTTTCTATTAAGTCAATTCTAGAGCAAATTTCAAGAGCATGTTGACCATGCCTACAACTACAATTAAAGCGCAAATAAATTTCAAACATCAATTTCAGAGCACATCTTGTGTAACGCTCTTGCGCTTGCCACAACCCTCCCTACTCAGCAATATGTTTCTAATACACACAAACACATTCCGGTATATCACCACATACCTCCCGGTGCTCCCGTTAACGGCGCCGCGTGTCTCATAATGTTCAATTAGTTTAGTTTGCCTGTGTTTGCCGGCGCGAGCCGAGGCGCTGATCCTCGGGCTCGATTCTGATTGGACAAACGCGTGACGCCAGCGCAGCGAACGCGACGCTGATTGGCTGACGCGGTGTCAGTGCGGCGTAAACAAAGCAGCGAGGAGCCGTTTGAACTTCACAGATAGAGCGACGCAGAGCGCGCGGAGGAGGGGCTCGCATGAAGTTCCTGACAGCTCGCGCACTCCGGTTTAAAGAGCAGCATCTTAGCCGCTGCAAAGACCACCCTAATGAACTTACACCGCGTGTGAACAACTCCTAAAAGAAGGGCAGGCGTCTTGTAGTGCACACACACACACACAGGATTTGTTTCGGACGTTTGGACGGTGTTTTTGAGAGTCTCTGGTGTTCCTCGCGCGCAGGCGGAGCGGCGCGTGCTCATCATCGGCTCAGCAGAGCTGTCATGCTGCCTAAAGTCGAGTCAGAATCTCTGGGACTCGCTCGATCGCATGGGGAACAGGGGCATATGCCTAGAAACATGCAAGGTAAGCGGCATACGTGTCAGAGTAACGCTTTCATTCACGTACGCGATATTAAAGCCCTCACTGTCGGAGATTTTACTCTCAGTGACCTTTTATGAACAGCGCATGCCTCACATATAACTTACAATCGTTCCGTCTCTGAAATGAAAAGAGTGAGAATATCATTTGCTACGAAATTACCTAAAGTTTAGGATTGCAACCGACATTTTTGCGTTTACTGACTCGCGCGCAATCATGCACTGGGTGGCCGCGTAAAGATAAATTAAGAAACAAAGTGCAATAGCAGAGCGTGAATTATTTTGAGCTGAGTGAACTCTTATAAACTCAACATGATCTGCATCACCTGCCATTGAATTTGGTCTTAGTATATACAACAGAAGGGGAAAACGAAACCACAATACTGGTTATGACAGAGCGCAGTTTTACGCCAAACATAAATCTGTTGGTCCAAAATAGTTAAGCCGGCATGAGCTGCACTTTTTTTTTAACAAAGGGTCCAGTCAGTACAAAACTTATTTAGAAAACCATATATGTAATGGATAAAATCTGAAGAACCAACTTAAATATAACATTTTAATATCCAAGGGACCACAGAGCAACTCCGCGACAAACGGTCAGGCTACTGATAAGAAGAGCTTCTTTTGTGATTATTTTTATTTTTATTGATTTATTTATAAATAACGTTTATTTACATTCCTTAAAATGTACAATTTTTAGCTCCACGCGTTAAAAGCGTTGAAGTGACTGTAATATAATCGAGGAATATATTTAAACTGAAGTGAGATTCATACACGAGAGAAATTTTAGGTGAGCTTGTGGAATGCTGTGTAGTTTGGTTTATTGTTTTTTTTAATAACAATAAATAAAAAAGAATGTCTTTTTGAATTCAAATATTTCAGTTTATGCGTATTCTAGATATTTCAAGCTTATCGAGCACAAGTCAGAAAACAAGCACAAGCCGTTATAAATATTATTTGTTTAAAAATCAAGAAACGTAAATTTTAAAATACAAATGATAACATTTAATTATCGACGAACTGAAAAACCTTTTGATGTAATGCTCTTGGAATTAACGTGAGCATTTAAAAAAAAAACACTTGTTGCGTTCTGTTGAAAAAATACATTTTGCACAAATAATAACTATTGAAAATATTTGAATAACGAGTAGGCTGCTAATAAACGAAAATCCGAACATGTAATATTTTATAGCTTAAACTTTTGTTTCACGATAGATTTTTCGGTTTCTTTTTCCTGTGTAACACAAATCCAATTCGAATGTTCTTTTTCTTCACATGCTGTTCCAAAATACCTCATTTTAAGTAGAAGTTCCGTGCAGAACTCTCAAACTGCATCACTTCATCACGGTTAATTAAAAGACAAAGATGAAATTTAAAAAAGCTATTATTTACACTATAAGACAATAGCATCACAAACAGGCTACAAAAACACATGCCACGGTGTATGATTTATTTCGCTAGTGTGTATTTACATCTTGTTTTGCTTTTATTCGCCTCGTGGCTAAACGTTCCACTCCAGCGCGAGACAGCAGCCTCTCTCGCGCTCCCACACCAATTTACGAGCCATCATGAATATTAACCAGATCGAAACTGAAGTTTTGCCCTGTCTGCGACCATCCTCCACACCCGACTCGAAGCTTCGGCTATTTCCTAGAGACCCAGAACTGTATACACTTTCAGAAAAAATCAATCTTAAGGCTAGGATTTTGTAAATCTCACAATTGGTGATAGCTCGACTTTTGTTATAGACTTGCTCGCCGAACTGCAGGGCGTGCAGGCTACACGTATAAGGTATAGAGACGGTTTACATAAACCGTGTGTTTTACACGCTTCAAAATAAAGACGGCTGAACCGCTCAGGAACCTTTTTCGTTTGGTTTTGAGCTTCTGTACGGTTGTTCAAAGATTCAAACTGTTCTTAGTGTTACTTACTTTGAAAATACTTGAAAATACAACAAAATCTCTGTAATGTAAATTCTTACTCATATTTTGATTGTGATTTTCAGCCCCCCAGTTTAAAATGATGGACTACTCCTACGACGAAGACTTGGATGAAATGTGTCCAGTGTGCGGAGACAAGGTGTCCGGATATCACTACGGGTTGCTGACCTGTGAGAGCTGTAAGGTGCGTAACATCAGCTGTTTTTAACCTCTCAACTAGTGGGTCGTGACCTAAAAATGGGTCTCACGTCTGTCCCGATGATTAGGCGAAAGTGCAACTAACTATATAATTATGGACTGTTAGAATAGAAAACAAATAGCATCATCTGGTTTGAAAAGAGAGAAGAAAACACCTTTTGTTGTTGACCTCAAAGGCTGTGCATCCACTCAAGTGGTATTTTGGAGAAAATTAATCCATCAGTTAGCAAAATGCATAGGTCACGTAATATGTGTCTTTTAAAAAAACGTATAAAAAACTAATTTTAAGGCGAAATATAAGGTGTTGGGTTAACACTTGGCATCCAAAACCGTTTAAGTACAACTGATCTAATATGCTCCATTTATTATTGTTACATTTACATAAAATCAAATTTATGAGCACTTATTTGTGGAGTTCGTGACTGGCTGTGTTTTTAGTAAATGAAGAAATGACTGTTTTTGTCTATGTCCAATTGAAATCTAGTGGTGTGTTTATTTCCGGAAACCGTCAGAGGTTTTGGAGTTCAGTCACACATGAAAGTTCGTAAACCAAATGGACAGTTTAGAAAATCCAGTGTCTTTGTCTCTCTCATTTCCACACACACACACATACTGACTCACATTGTTATTTTCCCCCAAAGGGTGTATATGGTGGTGGATTTTCTTCTTTAATTGTTAACAGATCTCTGCAGCACAACATGAGAAAATGATTTGCCGTTTTAAACCGCCGTTTTGAGTTTTAGCGATATTTAAATGTCGATAATATACTTTAAATGTCCTTTCAAATTCCGTTTTAGAATCTGAATGTTCTATGCAACCAGTATTTGCTGTTTCTTATATATTTCATTTGTGTTTTGACGAGTTTTAATGAGATAGTCTACATTCAAGGTTAAGCACTTTACGAACTCCATGTTACGGTTGTGTGTGTGTGTGTGTTATTTGAGTTCTGGCCAGTATTGATCCTTTTAGTTTTAAATGGGCCGGTCTCCCTACGGTGTTGATCAAGAATAAGTTAATACCGTTCCTCGTTTGATTCTCTCCTGCCCTGAAAATGAATTCAGAACAGTTGCAGGTAGAATCTTGTAATCCTACGGCTGTAAATTATGGATATAATTTATTGGATTTTTTCAGTTGCTTTTTTTTTTTGCCTCTGCCGTATGAATAATAGGATCAGAGAAAGGTTCAACGGGAATTTATTTGAAAGAAATTTTGACATTTGGACGTTCAATTAAAATACCCGACCAAAAAGTCAACTCCAACTTTCCGTCCAAATCCAACTTTGATGGGTGGCAGAGCCTCTGGTCAAAATGACTTTTAGGCGAGCTCACAGAGACACGTAAAACATGTAGTATTAGCATGTCACAACGCTAAAAGCGGATCTTTATATTAGCGGGGATATCAAGCGGGTCACCTAAAGTGATCGCTTCGGTATTTCTAGTCGGCTTCTCACATTTCTCAATCTGTTTCTTTCCAGCCTGGGTTTCTGTTTGTTCATGTCAAGTGTGCGTGTGGGTGCACATGTCAGTTTTTGTGTGGGGGTGTGTGTTTGTGTTTATCCAAGTGAGCGTCGACTGCTGAGGGAGCATTTCTCTGCCCGTGGCTCTACTTTTATATGTGTCTACTTGTGTGGCAGTGTGTGGAACACCTTTTTTTTTTCTGTGTGAATGGATACAAGTGTTTTTTTTTGTGTGTGTGGGTTGTCTGCGGCTGAATAGCACATTAACAAACACCGGGGGTCAAAAGTTTGACATCTTCATTCACCTCACTCTGCAGGGCTTCTTCAAGCGCACGGTGCAGAACAACAAGCGCTACACATGCATAGAGAACCAGAGCTGTCAAATAGACAAGACCCAACGGAAACGCTGCCCCTACTGTCGCTTCCAGAAGTGCCTCACCGTCGGCATGAAACTGGAGGGTAAGAAGTCTTTTGAGTTCATCTGTGCATTTCTTCCTGTAGCTGAACGCAGCTTTTATCGTTGCAAGCCCGCAGGACTCTCATTCCTCTGTGGAACACAAAAGGAGACGTTTTGAGGAATGTTCAAGCTGCTCTTTTCCATCCAACGAACACGAATCACATCTGTTAAAAAAAGTAGAAAATGTGCAGAGACAGATTGAAATATATATATTTACTTTTTTCAGAGCTTGACAACTTTTGTCCCTTTTGCATGAAACGCGCAGCACGTACATTCTTCAAGATGTCTTTTTTTAGGTTCTACAGAAAAGACGCAGAAACAACATTCCTGTCAAATAGCATCTAAGAATTCTACACGCTTACTACATGATTCTTTCCTCTTAGTTTGTAGCTCTACGACCGTTAATTGTTTAACTGCTGGAGGGCAAAATTTCTAGCGGTGTCATTTTATAGCTAGCTGGCTTTGATTTGCTGCCGCATGCTACCAACAGGATAGGAGGCCCTCCAGCGCCCTGTCAGACCCGTCCAAAGAGATGAGCGCTCGCTAATACTCCCCACAGGCTTGTTCTGATAGTTCGTACTCCCAAGGAAAGATGGAAAATGTTAACCAAAATGGTGTTTTGAATACAAACCGCAGCAGTAAGTTTCATGCATATTGCTTGAAAACAGAATTGCTGCAAAAGAAATTAGATTATATTGTTAGTAAGTGCATAATTTTGTCATAAAACTAGATGTTGTTTAATAAATTTGTAATAAAATAAATAATGTAAAGCAGGTTTATTACTGAATGAATTGTATTGCTGAATTATATTGATTATTTTGGCATTACATTGATGTCGATTTAATTATAAATAATAAAAACAATAATAATACTATTATTAATAGTAATAATTAACTGAATAGCTTACTAGGGCTCCAAGGTCACACGAATTTTAATGATTGACCTGCAATTTCGTCATAATATTAGCGGAAATTGTAAAAAAATATTATTAATTTAATTTAATATTATTAAAGAAAATAGATTAGAATATAATAATAATAATATAGATTATACTAGTCAGAAAAATCAAAACCCCATGGTTTTTAATGATAAACATGCAACCAATTAATTATGGTATAATTTTGTCATAAACGTAAGGATAATTGAAAGTCATTTTTACTGGAAAAACAACAATTTAAAATGTATAATAGTGAAGGAACTGCATTAGTGATGGATACAATTAATTCATTTTATCATAAAATGTATTTTAGTTTTAGGAATTTATGGAAATGTAAGATTTTAACTGCTGTCTTTTTTAAAGATTTTAATAATAGTCATAATAATATATACTTAACCTATTTGTTGGGAGTCTCGGCCCGTAAACTGTAGTGATTGACCTTTCAGAAATAAATGCTTCCGTTTAAATGGTTTTGTTGTTATTGTTTATTATCAGAAGCTTTCAGCAAACAGATTTGAGCGTGACACTCACTACAATTGAACAAGTAGCAAAACAAAACATCCCTATCAGTGTGACACAGACAAGTGGCCTTCCATGTCTCCATGGAAGCTCTATTATCAATACAGATAAGAAAAGCCTGCTGTTTTAAAGTTCTGGAAAAAGCACGGGAGAGCATGTTATGTCTTTCCGAGGAAGCCTGTAATTATACTCCTTCATACAGTATATTAGTGGCTCAGTTACAGATTAAGAAAAAGAATCCAGTCTTTTTTTTTAACCTCTGTGTAATCAGTACGCAGTTGAGGAAGTGAAAAGGAAGCTACATAGACCAGAGCCCCTTGCGTTTATTCATTCCGTTCGGGTCCAATGTTGTGCACAGCGGAGCGTAAAATAGTTTAGATTTCATCAAACGTCTGTTATCCATATTAAGAACCTTTGATGAATCTGACGATCTGGCACAGCTCTTCCGTGGATATTCAAAACATGCCCCACGCTTTGCATTGCGCACTTTGTCATTTTTGGGGGCTGATACGCGTTTGCCGTCTCCCGGCCGCTGGTGGTGGCGGCAGCAAGCTGTCCCATTACTTATGCATAGGTATCATAGCTATTCATGTGTGCGCGTAGAACGGTGCGCCTTCAGAGTAGAGCTCCGGCGGACATGACAAACTGTGTGTCAGGAGCCAGCCAGGGGAGGCATTCATATGCCTGTGATAGGGCAGGGATTCTCACCCAAGCAACGCTTAATATTCCTGTATATTAAACACACATAAATCAGACAATAAGCAGCGCTTGAATCTGCCCAGACGGGCCCCCGTCTACACAGGCGCACAAACAAACAACATCTATGGACAGCCAATTCGAGTAAATTAGATCAGGCAACTGCTTTTATTACCGAGGCAATTGCTTTCCTCAAGCCATTTGAGTAACTCACAAATTGGTTTTATAAGTCATGTACACACACAGACACAGGCTACAAACACACACAGAACAGATACACGATTTACATGTACGCTTTTCAGAATAGTATACTAGCCTACTGCATGCTAGACACTACATACTGTACACTAGCTGTTATTAAAGTAAAATAGAAATTGTGTTTAATAATGTAATAATAACATATTTTACAAGCTGCGACTACTATCATTTCAAGTTAATTCGTCACACTCGGATTTGAAAGTCAAGTTAAGAGCATTGCATTGTGGGATATACAGTGGAATATGCTTTCGTGTAAATGCCGAAATTAATTGCATGCATCCAGAAAATGTAAACTGTGCAAGTATGCATACTATATGGTGCAATAATAGCAGTATGGTAGCATGCTATTTGAAACGTAGTCAGAAATGCACCGAAGGTAATTCTGTGTAAACTGAAAATTTTAGTATGCGTATATACTGTACTGCTGATGTGATAAGTATAGAATTGGCAGAAATCCATTTCAAACAAAGCCAGAAATGCACAAAATGTCATTCTATGCATGCAAGGAATTGACGTACTGTCAATAAGTGCACATAAGGTCAAAAATTGTGTATACTGTGCATTGTGTATACTGCAACCATAGGATTATTCACGGGAATTTACAGACAATTTGCATACTATGCACTACAAATAGTGTGTACTAAAACAATACTACAGAAATGCACACACAGAACCCCTCGTCTCATGCCAAAAAGTCTGTATGACATGCATGTAAATAACCTTGTTTAATTAGACGCTGTGAGAACAAAAAAAAAAAATCTTATCAGAGGACAAAAAGAAAGAGGGGGATGGTGTCAGACGGAGTGTGTAAGCATGCATGCGCACGGATGGGGGCATGCATTCATGATCTGAGTTGCAGGTCTAATTGTGATTTCCCATAAGGGCCAATATTAGTTTCCAGCTCATTAATTATCCTGTTGCTCTGGAATCATTAATAGTTAAACTTACCACAGTTTTTCTGATTAGATACATTTTTAACAACCACATTAAGGGCCAAACACACACACGCACACACACACAATCTCCCACTAAGTTGCTTAGGAATCATATTTGACTGTTACGAGGGCTGTCAGCGGGATCGCAGTGGTAACACTTTGCCTCCCTCTCTCGCCGGATCAATCGGATCACACACGTAGTGTCAACCACACACACAAACACTCACCGCTGTGACAAGGACCATTAAAATCACTCCCAAGGCAGCTGTTGGACCAAGGGTTTTCTTTTAATTGTTTTTTTTTTTTTAAGATCTACCGTTCGGGAGATATTAGGGCCTAACGAGCGGCGGTCAAGTCGAGAATGCGTCTACAAACGCATGCTGCATATGCTGCTGTGTGTTTAACGCGCTGCTGGCACCTCCAGCCATCCACCTGCCGACAATATGGAGCGCAAAAGAGAAATAATTAAGCATAATTAATTAACATGGGACCCAGCAGACGAAAGTGGAGTCTACAGCCCTGTGGCGGGGATCAGAGTCGCTTCCGGGCAATGGCACTCGTTTCATTTATTTGCCATAATGATGATCTCGTCCACTTGACTTCGTCTTGCTTCAGTTTAATATTGAATCATTAGCACCATTTCTCTCTAAATTGTGTCCTCTGGCTCGATTATGCTGAGTTTCCTCTAGGTCTGCCTTTGAAAAAACTGGTCACATGGGTGGCAACAGAAACTAACACCACTGAATGTAAAATTCACAAATGAAATTTACACTGGTTGCTTATAGCAGATAAATAACCAGCCTGTAAGAGTGTGTGCAAGTCTTCTCTGCTGTGGTGTAGATCAATCAGAACTGTACCAAAGTCTATTTCAGTGTTTGAAGGTGAAGCAAGTGAAGCTTTGATATTAAAATACTTGTTTTTGTATACTTAAAGTAAATGTAAGCAATTTACCAGTTTACTCCTTTGAAATGAATAAACATTCTGGTGCTTTCAAAACAAAGTTTGTTTGAGAATCCTGACCAGAGCGACATAGTAACGGCTCAGCCAATTGGGTGAGTTGTGGGCGGGGCTATCTCTTTGTCTATCTATCTATCTCTACATACACATTATACATTTCTTTGAATTGAAGTAAATTAAAATTTTACTTATCTAAATTCCAGTACTACCTACACTCAACTGAAATACTGGAAAATAGTGTGTTTTTAAAAGTTATGCTCAATTAGTTTCTGAATAAATATATCTGAAAAAGTCCTTAATTTTGCAATTCCATTTTGGTGACATTAGTGGCACACTACAGTTACAAATGACACACTTTATCTATTATTTTAGCTTTTTTTTTTTTAAATCGTAGTTTTTTTAGTCACTTTTGGCAACCCAATCAAATTACGAATCAATAAAATATAAAAAAAAATTTGCAACTGATATTATTTCAAGCTCATCCGTCACACTAGTTGAGAGCATTGCATTGTGGGATAAACAGTGGGATATGCTTTTGTGTAAATGCAGTAATTAATTGTAAGAAAATCTAAACTGTCCAAGTATGCATACTATATAGTGCAATACTTTTAGAAGTTGTTTGGTAGCATGCTATTTGAAACGTAGCCAGAAATGCACTGAAGGTAATTCTGTGTACACCGCATTTTCGTAGGATTCATACTACAGTATATACTGCAGATGTGATAAGTATAGGATTGGTAGAAATCCATTTCAAACGAAGCCAGAAATGCACAAAATGACATTCTATGCATACAAGGTATCAACATGCATACTACAGTATGTACTGCAACAAGTAGTAGCGTGCTATTTCACACAGCACTTTATCTATCATTGTAGTCAATTCTGTGATTTCCTTATGAACTGATACCCGACTCATTTAGTTTTTTGCCTTTTATAAGCTGTGAGGGCCGATCGAATGAGGGGAGGTCGCAACAAGTTCGGCCCCATGTACAAACGAGACCGGGCGCTCAAGCAACAGAAGAAAGCCTTGATTCGGGCCAACGGACTCAAGCTGGAGGCCATGACGCAAGTCATGCAAACCGTCCCAGCGGACCTCACCATTACCTCTGCCATTCAGAACATCCATTCAGCCTCCAAGGGGCTTCCGCTGAGCCACCACCATCATCATCACCACCATCACCACCACCACAGCTCCTCCAGCGCAGGCCTGCCACCTGCAGACTTTGACCGCAGTCCCTTCGTCACCTCGCCGGTCAGCATGGCCATGCCGCCGCACGCCGGAGGACTGCAGGGCTACCAGGCGTACGGCCACTTCCAGAGCCGCACCATCAAGTCAGAGTATCCCGACCCCTACACAAGCTCGCCGGAGTCCCTCATGGGCTACCCGTACGTAGAAGCTTATGCGGGCGGATCGCCGCCCACCTTCCCTCACCTGGTGGTGGAGCTGCTCAAGTGCGAGCCGGACGAACCCCAGGTGCAAGCCAAGATCCTGGCGTACCTCCAGCAGGAGCAGGCCAGCAGAGGCAAGCATGAGAAACTCAACACTTTTGGCCTCATGTGCAAGATGGCCGACCAGACACTGTTCTCCATTGTAGAATGGGCCAGGAGCAGCATCTTCTTTCGGGAACTGAAGGTACGTGATGCTTTTGTTGGTTTTGGTGTTGGGCAGTTGTTCTAAAAGCATTGATCTAGAATCAGCTGGGATGTCTGTTGGCCTACAATACTGAATAACTCTCGGACAATACCTTATTAAGGTGTTTTACGAATAGTACTGCAAATATGGTGACCCTCAGCCCATCCATGATGAGTTTGATGAGTTTGTTTATTTATTAGAACAGATGAAATGCATGACTTGCTCACCAATGGATGCTCTGCAGCGAATGGATGCACTCAGAATGAGTCTGAATGAGAATCTATTGGTGTGCAAGTGAAGTAATGCAAAATTTCTCCAAATCCGATATAGAAACAAATATATCTAAGACCTTGGATGGCCCGAGGGTGAGTACATTTCTAGTGCTTTAACAATGGGTGGATCCTGATTGGCTGCCAGTGGAAAAAAGTAATTCCAACAATGTCGTTTTTTTGTTTCGCTATAGTTATGGTTGTTGTGTGGACATTGCTATTCTCATAGTGTTAGAAAAATGATTCAAAATAAAGTTTAAACTGGTGTGAATGGGCTTTTACTCATCAAGTATGCATAGAAATTACTGAATAACGGGATGTTTTGATGAATTTGTTTCCCAGCACGCTCAACACTATACTTGATTACAGTACTATAGTGCAGTACTAAGAATGAGACAAATGTTGCCATTTGACCAGACAGTTAATTAGTCCACAGTTTTTCATAAATAATGACAGAGTCTCAAGGTTGTATGTAAGGACTTTTTTTCGGGTCGGCCTGAAAAATATATTATGTATTTGTGTGAGTATTTCAAATGATGTATTGACACACAGTGATCTATAATTGACGGTTTACTACACCAGCCGAAGAGGCCAGTCAGGTGTCGTTCATTTTTTATTTTCACTTGTTTTAACTTTTTTTTCCTCCACAATACACGTCTGTCTGACAGAAATATTGATGGGATTGAGAAGACTGCGAGGGTTTTAGTAACTTGTGCATGTCTGCCTCTGTGAAAGATTTTGGTCATGAGCATGCTGTATTTTACCCGCCCGTGACATGTTTTGATATGCCACTGGGAAATCTGACAGCACCCAATTCAAATCATTCATGTTGTGCTGTTAGAGCTTCAGGCACCTTATTGTTTTCCTCTCATCACGTTCAATAGCTCATGAGATGTACTAGAATTCATTTATACTGAGGATTGACATACAGTATATATATTCATATCTAAATATAAAGCTGAATGTTACGCTCTTACTTATAGAGCTTTATTATCTGTTCTCGCGCGCCCCTTAGCTCTAGCATTGTACTCCCACTTACGTGTGGATTAGCATTTGTGTATGGCTAATTGCTGTCTGTATCATTTACCTTTAATTGTGTTTGCACTTCACCTTTCGCCGCGGTGGAGTAGCTTCCCCTTGATGTTACGACTACTTTCTCGCCCCGGCTAATTGTTTTACACAATAGTTGTTAAAAGGGACAAGGGCGTAGCTGTCGAATTTGACATTAGCAGTCGTAGCGTGGCGGTGAAGTTGTAATTAGCACAGCTCTCATGTGCCCTCGCTAAATCGCACATTGACGCGCTAACGGAAAAACCACAAACAAAAAAGGTAGCACTAGAAAGTCTGAACCCACTCCTGACTCTAATTAGCAAACACTCGTAAGGCTATTGTTACCCATGGAGCTTTGTGATGCTGATGGAGGTTTATTCCACGTAACATTGCGGTTTTAACAAGCTTCATCCATTTGAGAGCTCAAGACAAGAGCTATATATTCAGGTTTAATGGCATAGAAATGCAGTAAATGATGTTGCTGTGAAAGACCTCTCCTCACATTTATTCATATTTCCTAGAATTTAGTGAGTCGTCGATTTCTCAAAAGGTGCTGTGTGGACTAACATGCTAATAATTGAAATCAATAGTTTCATTAGCAGTGCTACGCTAGTGGTTTAGTATGGTTATATAGCGCCAATTAATGCTTTAACTACTAGATTGTTTGCGAATAGTCTGCGCGCGAGCTAATGACGAAGCGGTGGGTAGCATATGATAAACACAGGAAATACAAGTGAATATAAGGCTTGTCTGGGAAGGTGGTGAGTCGGCTATAAATATATCTACATTTACAACGCTATTATTAGCCTCGTAAGAACAAAAGAATTTCTCTCGTAATAGAGCCGGTCTGAAACGTCTGCCAAGTGTTTAAAGATTTAGTTTCCATAAGTTAGACTTCGGTTACAGCTCTCATAAATATTTGGTCATGATGGGATCTCTGAAGAGAGCTCACTATTGTGTTCAGACACATGAAAAAAAAAACGACAGGAACATTCCGATGGCCATTTCTCACACTTGGGCGACGGTGAAGCTGTAAAATTTGGGAAAAGAAGATGATGATTAGTTTAGCTACCAATCGACCCCAGACATAACATATTTTTTCACTTCTAACCCTATTAACCATTTAGATTAAAACCTGTAGGCAAAATATTTAAAACATCTAAAAGGTTTGCGTTTGTTGGTCATATTTAATATAGTATGATACAGAAATGTATTTTTAAAAAATAGACGAAATGTTGGTAGCTTGTAATGTAGATTTTTACAACAGCATAGCAGACTACTTACCTTATAAATACCTTATAAATGTGTGTACTAAATATGATACAGCAGGATTTATAGGGTTAACGAATGAAAACACCTGTACAACTAAATCCAAATTGCAATTTTATCCCCCAGCTAGTTGACAAATATAAACACAGTTGAATAGAAAGCTAAAATAACTACGCTGATAGTTTAGAAACCTTGTGTACCACATATGATAGAGTAGGCTTAATTGGGTTAATAAATAAAAACACCTGTTAAACTAAATGAAAATAGTCATTTTATCCTCCCAGATAGCTTGGTGATAAAAACAATGTTAAACAGAATGTAAATTCATCATGAATTAACTTTGTTGATAATTCAGAAACCACAGAAATGTATTGTAACAAATAGAATACAGCAGGCTTTATAGGGTTAATAAGAGAAAATGCTTGTGAAACTAAATCAAAACCATTATTTCATCCTCCCAGATAGCTGACTAATAAAACAAAGTTGAATAGAAGCTAAAATGACTATGGGTTAACTATGCTGATAATTTACAAACCATAGAACTCATGTACCAAACAGGATACAGTAGGCTTTATAGGGTTAATGAATAAAACCCCCTGTAAAACGCTATTTTATCCTCCCAGATAGCTGTACAGAAGCTTAATTGTACAAATGCTTAAATGCTTGCCGTATGCATCATGGTTTGTGTGTGTGTGTGTGTTTGAAGGTGCGTGCCAGCAGCATCCCCGTTGTCTGGCCGGTTTGTCATGCTAAGGGTGGGAGTCATGTTTAGCGGGTGGGGGGGAAACAGATGCAGGCTTCCCAGTGTTTGCACTGACAATACGAGCTGGTATGAGGCCTGTGTGCGTGCTTATCCTCCCCTGGCTCTGCCGTTAGCTGCCCGGCCCATAACGTGGAGAGTGATTCACATCCATAGAGAGATCACCCTTTCATTGTGGACGGCGGGCTATTGTTTAACGGATAGGATGCATGCACTTGGGTTTTCCTCAGCACACAATGGCATTAAAACGCACAGATTCACCATAGGCTTAATCGTTCTAGTGAGGATTCCTGCAACTTTTCTTGTCCCCGACTGTACTTGGGTAAACTTAATCACCGCTGATATTGTGCCACAAATGTACTGTCTTAAATTTAGTCCTCCGAGCTGATAAAAGTCAACCGTGCAAAACTTACAATACCCTGGCATGTGGCGCCAATATTTATTTTTATTCTTTCACGGCTGCTCAGGGACCGTTAGCCGCTTTTTTTTACTCTCTTCCTCGTTTCTCTCTCTCTCTCTCTCGACATGGAATTGAATGACAATACCAGGCCTGCCATTAAGTAAAGCAGCACTGTATTAGGGCCTTGTTCTCCAACCTGCACCCAGCCGCGAGACTCGTGCTTATTGAAAAAGCAGCTGTGAGGAGAGAGAGAGAGAGAGAGAGAGAGAGAGAGAGGACAGGAGATAGGGGACAGTCTGTGGCTGCCAGTGCTAAAATGTCTAGAGGGTCACCATTCATTCACGCTATGTGTGACCCCACTTGGAATTTTGTATGCACTTTGTTTTTTGTTGTTTAATTATGGAATGTATAATTATATAAAAATCACAATTGTGTAATATAATATGTGTACATAATTTTAAAAGTAAATACATTTTAGATATATATATATATATGGGTAGTTTTATTTTAAATAAATGTTGTATATATTATATAAATGGGTAACTGACGTATCAATGTGTTCTATGGTGTGACTGAATTTGTCAGCTACCTATATATATATAAATATATATAATATATATTATTATTATATTATTATTTTTGCAGTGTCCTCGAAAAGTGTTTGGACAATTAAATCACAAGTATACAATATGCATTTCATTTCATTGCACTAAATGAAAATAAATAAATAAATAACCACAAATAAATTTAAAAAAGCTGAAATCTGCAATCAAATAGTGATTTATATATATATATAATTTGCTTGCAGATGCAACTTGTTTTGATATTTTTGGTTATTTACTTATACTTTTTTTTTTTAAATAAATGCATCTTGGAATGATTTTTTTTTTTTTGTAAAGCTTGACATTTCTGCATTTTTTAGTGAGACCTACACTACCATTTAAAGGTTTAGGGTTAGTAAACTTTTTGTTTATATATATATATATATATATATTTTTTTTTTTTTTTTTTTATTCCACAAAAATGCAGTAAAATATTCAAAAACTAATATATAATATTACTAAAAATTCAAATTCAAATGCTGTTGATTGAACTTTTTATTCACCAGAGAATCCTAAACTATTTTCAACATTGATAATAATAAGAAATGCTTCTGATGGGATTCAGTTCAGCATGATTTCTGTAGGATCATGTGACACCGAAGACTGGAGTAATGATGCTGAAAATTCAGCTTTGCATTACAGGAATAAATCAGATTCAAATATATATGTCCTGATGACTTAATAATTAATAAATAGACGTAAGTGTCCAAATATCATTGCTGTATCATTTCAGATCAAATATGTTCACCCTTCATTAATATCTTCACGCTCTGCGTCACTTTTTCTCATCTTTTTAAATTTTTGTTAATCCTCCGGTCCAATTTCAGAGGTTCAGGTCAGAGAGTGTAATATCCACGGCCGTCGCGTCTGCAGAAATTAATAAGGCGTTACAGTCGTGATCTGTGAACTTGGGCACGATTTATATCAGCCCATCCCACCCCAGCCGGGCCGCAGCGTCTCCTGCCCTCCCCGTGACTCGCAGACGGCCTGAGGTCAAGCCAAGCGTCTCCTGACAAACAGCCTCGCGAGCGAGCCCAGATTTGTAACCGTGTCCCTGGTCCGCCGAATTTGAATTATTCCAGCCCGAGCCTGGCGTCGCTTTACATTGGCGTGTGTCGTGCGGGGGGGGTTATTGTCACGAGGGGCGAGGGGAAAGGGGGGGCGAACAAGCCCCAGAAGCAGCACCAAGGGCAGGGGTGCGTGGTGAAGGACAGGGGGGGAAACAGGTGGGAGGTTAATGGCCCCTGGACCGGATCCACCAGCCGCTCAGACTTGATATATGGGCTTTGGGCCTGGTGCAGGCGTAGGCTTTCAAAGATATATTATTTCATTTGAGACGCGGCATTCTCGTCCCTGCATTTGTCCACTGATAGATGATATCCACTGGCTGGATTGGAGATAGCGTGTGAGTTTTCGTAAGGCCTGCTCCTGTACATATTTTTTCTCTCTGTCTATTCTCCCGTCGCTCTTTTTTTTTGGTTGTTGTTGTTTTTTTTCTCCTGCTATTTCAGTGGTAACAATGTCTGTTTGATCAGAAGAGATGGGCAGCAGGAGAACGTCCACAAAGGCCTCTTTTCATTCATAAATAATGCACAATTGGACAAAAACTCCATGTCTTGTCATGAATTCTGGAAGAATGCGGTGTTTTGGCACTTCATAAATTTTGCAGCACTAAAGTTCAGTTTTTTGGCCCCTGAAGATGCCAGGGAAATTAATAACAACGCCGACGTTCAAGGTGGAGGTGGACGTGAAGAGATGAATGTAAATATTTATTAGTTTTGACATGTTTAATCATTACAGAGGTTATAATTACGAGCTTATTATTTGAGGCTGTCAATCAGTAGTTATACTTCGGCAGGAGATTCTGGACGAGAAGCGTCTGCTATGACAGAACGGGACCGGCTGATGCTTGAAGTGGCTAATCACTGATGAAGCCCGTTTCTGCCTCAGTGTTAAAGGATATAAAGATGAATGTGACTGCAAATTTCATTTGAAACATGTTTTATTTATTACGTTGATGCAAATAAAGACCTAAAAGTAACAAAAATAGCATTTAAAAGGGTGATTGTAATTAATGTGTTATTTATTAGAATTGATTTGTTTATTTATTATGATGTCTTTTATTTATTATTTATTTTATAAATCAAAATATTATTTTATTATTTTATTTTATTATTATTTGATAAAATAATAACAATACTGAAAACTGTATACTCTATGTTTAGTATTTATTTATTATTTGCACGGTTAATTTGCATATTTTTATTTAGGAAGGATAATTTATGAATAAAAAGATGCATTTATTATTATTATTTATTATATATTTCTTATAAATTTCAGAAAAAGAGCAAACAAACTGTTATTTAAATGTTTAGGGGTAAATACGTTTTTTACTCTGCATGCAGAATGCGACATTGTGTGACAAGTGACATTAATAATAACAAAAAAATCTCATTTTATTTCTATTTTCTATTTAATTTAATGAATAAAAAGTCATTCAAGTTCCCAAAAAAATCAGAAGCACTTGTGTTTATAAATTAATTCTAAATTATGATGATAATATGAAGTAATTTGAGCATCAAATCAGCTTATAAGATTGATTTCTGAAAGATCCCGTGTCACTCAAGACCGGAGTAATGAAACCGAAAATTCAAGAATCAGTTCATTAAAAGAGTTATTTTAAATGCCGCTAATATTCACAATATCAGTGTATTTTTGATTGAATATAAAACACTTATTTCAAAATCATTAAATCATAAAATGAAGGGTAGTGTATCTCATGAACCACCTTATAAATCAGTTAAAAAATTAAAAAAATATATCTTTCTTTGAAAGTGCTCTTTGCAGCAGTCAGGAACCTTGTAAACATGACTGATAAATGCTCATCCTGGCTCCCCAAAGCGGCGCATAAACCGACCAATCAGACCGCAGCTCTTAAAACACGCTCTCTTTCACGGGGCATTGCATTCAGAGCTTCCTATACGACAGCGAAAGTCAGCTTCGCTATTTCTTTCTCCCTGAAAAATGCGTCCTGTGCCCTCAAGGCCTAACCGGGCGAAGGAAGGAAGTGCGCACACTTGTTAAAAGGAGAGATTTAGGGTCCGAACTCCCTTCAGGGCCTGTGGGAGACTCCAGGGAGGCATTTGGAGCGGACGGAGAAGAGTCTGTTCATCCACTTGTTGCTTTGATGAGGGATAAAAGCCTGTCATGAACTTCTGGGTCCTGCCCAGGAGCTGATGGACTCGTACCGCTGCTTCCATTCCTCGCAAATAGGGAAAAAAGACGGAGAAATACAGAAATATGTTTACTTTCCTTTATCTTCGGCATTCGTAAGCACTTTGCGCTCTGGAAAGGGACAAATGTTTGATATTATCTTGTGGCGATTAAGGTAAAAGCCTTTTTTATTGGCCCGCACTGGATGCTTGTTAAAACCAGGATGTAGAGTGAAGCCCCAAAACACCCCAATCAGAGCGAGCCGACGGCAGACAAACTGCTCCGAAGAGGCTGATTTACGCTAACAAATCAACTCAATCAACATTCTCACTCCTTATGTATTAGTCGAAAAGTAAAAACGACTGCACATTTGCCCTCATAACAGTAAATAGTTGCTTTATACCAAAATAGCATCTCGTACAAGAGCCTTAATATCAGCCTTGCATTTAGACTCTACAATATCAGCATTCATGAGATGCAGCTATAAAAAATGCGTTGATTTCGATGGAATTGCTATGAATTACCATTTAAACAACAAAAAAAAAGACACTTTTACTTTGGAAAATATGTAAGTAATGTGAAATTTAAATATGTGAAATAGTTGTGATAATTGATTATGTTAATCTTTTATTACCTAATTATATATTCACACAAAATATGCACTTACGTTTAAAATTTTAAAAGTGTGTGTAAATGTATATATATAGCAATATACAGTAATATTTAGAATATTTTAGTAAATATTAAATGCTTGTACGTATATATTTTGTAATTTGTACAATTATTTTATTTGAAAATAAATAAAATATTTGTCAAGTCAACTGTATGACATGTAACATGAGGCCAGTGTGTTAACTGCGTTATTTTTAATAACTAATTAATATATATTTTTTATAGTACTTTTATTTTTATTTTCTAGTACGTTTATTATATATATTTTATAATATTATATATAATATTATAAAATGAATTTAGTGCATAAAAATATTTTTGCTTGATTTTTTTCCAAACTATTTAAGTTTATATATATATATATATATTTAAAAAATCATTTTCTTGTACTTTTATGATATATATACAAAATATCCAGAATATTCTAAAATAGATTTAGTGCATTAACTGCATTAAAATATTTTAATTGTGTGTTATTTTTTCCAAACAATTTAATTATATATATATATATATATATATATATATATTAACAAATTATTTTCTAATACTTTTATGATATATGCAAAACATCTAGAATATTCTAAAAAATCTATAATTTTTATAGGTATACCTTTTTATTACAAATTATTTTCTGGTACTTTTATCACATATATTTTTTATATTTTGAAGTATATTAAATGTTTGTACATACGTACATACGCAAACATTGAATGCATTGACATAAATATTTCAGAAAATATTTTGAATATTTTAGTATATATTAAATGTACATGATACTGGCATAAAAGAGTTTGCAGTTTTATGCTGTTTATTTTTATAGGTACACGTAACTTTGCCACATTCAACTACTGTCCATAATGTCAAGCTCCTCAAACTTCACTCAGGCTTGAGCCTTTTCCCCTCTATAATTATTCTTCTCACCCTCGTATACCTCACACTTGTAAATTAAATTTGCGCAGCAGCTGTAGTTTTGCACCTGTTTTACGTAATGGGCTTGAAACGAATCCACAGAACGCAATTAAGTGCCAACTGAAAGCGTCGTTTACGCGCACATTACAAAAGAGCATTTGTTTAATTGGTCTGGATCTGCTGTTGTCCGTCCTTCAGTGTTTAATTAACTTGTAGTAATCAGCGGAGGCTCGAGGTTTCTTGTGTCCGCTCTCCGCCTCGCTATGTCAGCAGTTGTCTACGATGTCTATTTTTGCTTCTTATTTACAGCTGTCTATTCCAGACGCGCTGAAAGGTCCCAAAGACAATAGATAAGGCCTGCAGTCAGAAAGACAGGGAGCGTGCGGGCTAGGCTTACACTTATATTTAACTGGACTGTGTGAATGGATTTGCTCCTGATGAACGGCATGTGCGATTCAGCTGGAGAACGTTAGACGCCGTTGCGAAGAAATGTTCACCAAGGCGTCAGAAAAAGACAAAGCCACCTGTTCATTAAACCGGCGCATATCTTTTATTTCGGCCTCACAGTTGAGGCTCGTTTGGCGTCGCCTTGGCACTTTTAAACGTTTCCAAACGCATTACATAAACGAGCGTAACTTTCAGAATAGTTTTTGTAATTGCATTCTTTCATTTATCCTGACCCCCTGACGAAGATGAAAGGAAGCTTTCACCGTTTCTGAACTACGGGAGAGGAAAATATTTCAAATTCGCACCAGGCCAACGCTCAAGTAACTGACGTGTTGACAGCAGTTTTAAAACTAGCGAGCGTTGCGTTACAATGACGCAATGCCAAAAATGGCACTATGGAGACGTAATAGTTAAGACAGTAATGTTTCTCTCAGATTGTGTGAGCAGGCCTTTGAATTCTCTCTGTACCTGTTTGCAAGGGCTCGGGGAAGGAGGGTGGTCTGCAGCTGCACGCGTCTGACATTTTGGCACGAGACCCATCTAGTGTTATCCAGTTCACTTTTTGCTAGGCTTAATACCAGTGTCACTCGGTACTGAGGTTCTGGCTCCAAATCAAGTCATAATAATTATTTGATTAGGGGGAAAAAATGTATACGCTGTGGTATTGATGAAATGCCAGATGAAAATAAATAAATACATATATATATGTGTGTGTGTGTGTGTGTATTAAAAACAATAAATAAATGCAATATATAGTCATAATGCAAAAAATTATATTATATATATTTTAATATAAATATATTTGAATTATTTGTTCTAATATATATATATATATATTATATACTATTGTCTAATTGTTTAAATATATAAAATAAAGAAAAAAACTAAATTCAATATGTAAATATATATAGACAAAATATAATAAAATAAAATAAAATTATAACTAAATTTATCATAATAAGAATAATAAATAATGGGTAAATTAGCATAGTATTATTATAGCAAACTAATAATAAACTCTTATCAAATGTATAATGATAAAAATAATAATAAATATATTTTAATTATTTAATTTTGATTGTCTAATTGTTCAAAATACATATTATATATAAATCACAAGCATACACACACATATGCGCAAAAATATATACCTTTTATTTGCATTATTAAATTACGCCAATATAGATTGCTTTAAATTTATTTTTTTTCTACTATGAATATTTTTGTGTGTGTAATTCTATAAGCATAAATTACAAATATGGCAAAAATAAGAAAAAGTGTGGGCATTTTTGAAATATATTAATATAGTATAAATTCAGTTACATTTCATATTTCTAATCCGTATTATACTGGTACATAAATAAATAAATAAAATGACCTGTAAAACTATTATTTGATATTTTGATGTATTATACTATACTTTTACTTCATTCTGGTGAATGTGTGTAAATTATTCAAAGTTGAATATAAATAAATTAATTAATAATAATCTAAAAGTAAAATAAATAAACAAAATTTGACCAATGCGTTTGATGACTTATGTAAAAGTATACTACGATGTGTATATATATATATATATATAGCTCATATAATCCAAATGCATACAAAGATGGTTACTCCTTGATGGCAATTAAATGTATCATTGAAACCTAATTATTTAGAAAAGCTCCTCTAAAAAGGGCTGGAGTATAAATACACATTGGGAGATCAGCTGTTGTTTTTGGCCTCAATAAGAGCAGATGACGCAGTTACTAATGGCGTTGCGTTAGTAATCTTACAGACGACAACAGACAGATGCATGAAGCCACTCTGGTCGGCAACTGCATCTCCCAGCTAAATAATACAGGAGCCCCGTCCTACCTGGACCCATTTCCCAACAGAGCCAATCAAGAGTCATTTCCTGTTGTCTGTCAGCGTGTCACGCAAAAGCCATAAATATTGACAGCCGTCGCCAATAAAGACAGCCATAAATCGCAGAATTGAGGGCAAAATACGGCACGGGGGGAAATAAAATCAAATAAAAATACAGCGATCACTCTAAACACGTGAATGTGTGTGTGTACGAATGGAGAAGCCCGATCGATCCGGACTCGACGTGGCGTGCACAACTCATTGTGGGTTTGGAGAGCATTATTTTCGTAGAAAGGGGGGTTGGGGTAAAGTGTTGTACTTCAGAGAGCCTTCCCTCCCATGACTGCATGTATATTAGGAGTCTAATGTTCAGCTGAATAATTGATCAGGGCTGCTGTGTTTTTTTGATAATTAGTTGATAGCTTCTTAGCTTTAAGCCCTCCGATCCATTGGACCAGAATTGTTTTCTGTACACTTATTTTTTTTGTATTGTTTGAAACAACTGCTCAGATGGACTCGATAAATGGCCTAAGGTTTGGATAAGTTTTGTTTTGTTTGGTTCTCATAACCTAATTTCATCTTTTCCGTCCTCTCTGGATTGTGCCGTTGCTCAAGAGACTTATTAGAGTTTTGAAAAGCATGCATAGTGAGAAAAGGTTACGCTTTTATTGAATATCACTTCATTAATGAAAGTCTGCCACTTTGCCGCTCATGAATGAATTCAATTAATTAGTCTTTAATCTAGAAGTAACCCGCAAACCCTTCAGGAAAGCACATAAAGACATATACGGCATATGCGGTGCTTTATTAATTACCATAGTTTCCCAGCCAAGGATGTGGCAATATAGCTTTATATTGATGGAGAACAGACCGCAAGAACCTGTTTCGGTTTCGTTCTGAAAACATACACAGTAAGTGTCCTTGAAGTAGAAATATAACTGCTGGCAGCTGAACACGGCACAGCAGGTGTGAATTGCTTCTTTTTTGAGAAATTTCGGTTTTATATATTTATTTCATTTGCTCTCCCACATGTCCCCATGCCCTTGCGATTTCCTTTCTTCTGTTGAACACAAAATGAGACATTTTGAAGAATCTTAGCTACGATTTTCCAAAATGAAAGCATTTTCATGTGGTCCATTGTTGCTCTATAGCAGGGTTCCTCAAATCTTACCCTGGAGGTCTGATGGACTGCAGAGTTTGGATCTAACCCTGCATCGGACCTCCAGGGTAAGATTTGAGGAACCCTGCTTTATAGTATTACTCTTTTGAAAGCTCAACTTAAGAGAAACACAAGATTGTGGCGTTCATTAGGATATTTTAGGACTATTACAACAAAGGGGGCGATTGCCAGGCAGCTTGGTGAAGAAAGAACAACTGTTGGAGCAATTATCAGAATATAGAAGAGGCTAATGATGACTGTCAATGTCCCTCGGACTGGTGTCCCACGGAAGATCTCTCCTCATTGGGATACACTGATGCTAAGAATGTAGAAGAATCAGCCCAGAACTACACCGGAGGAGCTGGTCAATGCTGTGAAGAGAGCTGGGACCACCGTTTCCAAGGCTTCTATCAGTAATACACTAAGACATCATGGTTTAAAATCTTCATCGCACAAAAAGTTCCCCTGCTTAAGTCAGCCCATGTCCAGACCCGTCTGAAGTTTGCCAGGGACCATCTGAATGATCCAGAGGAGTTATGGGAGAAAGTCCTGTGGTCAGATGAGACCCAAGTAGAACTTTTTGGTCTCCATTTGCCGTGTTTGGAGGAAGAAGAGTGATGAGTATCATCCCAATAACACCATACCTACAGAGAAGCATCTGTGTTTTTCTGCACAGGGGACAGGAGGACTGCACTGTATTAAGGAGAGGATGAACGGGGTCATGTATTCTGACATATTGGGCAAAAACCTCCTTCCCTCAGTCAGAGCATTAAAGATGGGTCATGGCTGGGACTTCCAACATGACAATGACCCAAAGCACACAGTCAGGAAAACCAAGGAGTGGCTCCCTAAGAAGCATATCAAGAATCTGGAGTGGCCTAGTCAGTCTCCAGACCTAAATCCAATTGAAAATCTTTGGTGGGAGCTGAAATTCTGTGTTGCTCAGCGACAGCCGTGAAACCTGATTGATCTAGAGAAGGTCTATATGGAGGAATGGTCCAAAATCCCTCCTCCAATGTGTGCAGACCTGCAGAAGAACTACAGGAACCGTTTGACCTAATTGTAATTGTTAACAAAGACTTCTGTACCAAATATTACATTTTTTGACTCAAGCAATCAAATACTTATTTGACACAGTAGTTCCCAAATAATTGTTAATCAATGTATAATATATAAATAAAAAATAGTATATGTAGTGAAATAAAACTTGAAAAGCTAAAAATAAAAATATACATTTTACATTTAAAAAATTACATTACATTAGAAATGTTGCCTTGAACTGATATTAAATTATGCCGAAGAACTAAAATGACAAAATCTGTGAAAAAAGAATAAATAAATAAAGCTAATAGAAAATATAAACTTAAATTAAAATAAAAAGCTAATACATGTATAATAATACATTTCTACATTATAGGTTGTTCCCAAATGGTGGTTTTATCAGATGCAGCTCCAGTAAGTAAACTCAATTTTGTCTTCAAATAATAGCCTCCTCAGCACACAGGACTGTCATGGTCGACAAGCGTCCTGCGACAGGATTAATCTCCTGCAAAGGAGGGTGGGCCGGGGCAGCCAGAACTCATTTGGTGTGTTGCTATGAAATGGCTGCCCATCAGAAATATCTTCATCTATCTCTGTCTCATCTACATGGTTGGAAATGGAGGGATGAAGGGCTGAAAGGAGAGAGGGAGGGTGAAAGGGGCGTCCGGAGGAGAGAGGTCAGCGCATTCAAGGAGTCCATCATTCTGCCGTGTCAAAACGTCTATTAACCGAGTTTGTGGAAGTGTCAGTGTGTGTTCAGCAACTTGAGCTTACGCTTCTCCAGGCTGTTCTGAGATATCAAGTATCTCTTTAAGGAGAAAAAAAGCAAAAAACTTGAGACAACGTAGGCTGTAAAATAAAAATAAAAACTATAATAATCTTGCAATAGCGATAAACACAACAGCAGAAATTGTTTCCAAACAGGTTTCTGAAGCGCTCCCTCATCTGCCCTTGCTCTGTTACTTTCTTAACACATGGGTTATTGTCAGTCTTACATCAGCACTTTAGAAGCTTCAAGGTTTCAACACTGGCCCGGATCTCAAAGTATTCTTGATAAAACAGCACCAGCTGAGGTAAACAGCTAAAGGTAAACAGTGTAAAAAACCCAAAGGAGGATTTAGTTCTGGACCATCTGTTCAATTCATCGCGATCAAGCAAGCAGAAACTGAGAATGAAATACCTGCATGAGCTCAAGAGGCTCTGCTTTGCTTCATTGCTTATCTTGCTATTATTGTTATAGTGTGGTCTTTTGTGAGATCACTATGTGACAAGGTGGCTTTGGCGGCAATTCTGATTGTGAAGTAGGTTTTTTGTGACTAAAATTGCATTAAAAGATCCTGGATGCTGATTGGTTAATACAGTTTTCCAAGCCCAAAGTTTACCAGTGTCAGATTTTTACCAGTAGAAATATCTATAAGAAATATGCGGTAGTTTAAAATGCAGAGATATTTTCATAGCTCATACATGTAACTGTATAGAAATGATGGAAGCAGTTTCCACCACAGAAAAAAAAAACTAAAACTGTAAAGTAACTGACTTTTTATCTTAAAATCCCAACATATTGTCAAAATTGTGTGATATAAACATAGTCTACATAGTCTCAAATTCTAAAGAACAAACTCGCAACTGCCAGAAATGTATTTTTTACCAAGTGGTGAAAAAAAAGAAAATTGCGAGATATTAACTTGGAATTGTGGGATATAAGTCAGGAATTGTGAATTGTGAAATATAAAGTCTCAAACTTGGACCTCATAATTCCCAGGAGAAAAATTTGGATTGTGAAACATGAATTCATTGTGCAACAAACTTGCAACTGCCAGAAAAAAAATCTGAATTCTACAATAAAAATTTGCAATTAACTTTAAAAAGAGAATAAAAGAGAATTACGAGATATAAAAACCAGTCAGAAATGCAAGATTAAAAACTGAAAGAAATCAGTCAGAAAATATATGCTGTAGTATCATTGTAGTAGACCACGGATACTTTGGCCATAAGTTGCGCTAAAAACTATAGCAACAGTTAAAACGTGAAATATCAACAATTACAAGTACATATGTTAAAAGTTAAGTACATATCAGTCCTGTGAAGGGACTACTTGGAAATATGTAACCGAGAAAAAAAAAAACGTTTCTTAGAATGTCTCATCCTTTTCTCAAGCTGACTTCAGTTTCTACATCTGCAAATGTCAACATATACAGCTCAAAATGAGCTGACATGAGGTATTCAATAATTTCAGAAGACCTGGTAAACCTTCAGAGCTGTCAGGAAGTTTTTACTTTCTGGGGAAAAGAAACACGTTGTCGTGGCCTGCTCTCTCTTTCTCTAGCTTTGAGAGAAGCCAGGCACTGCAGGATAATCACAGTTTAATAGGAGCAAATATTGAAAGCAGGAGCTGACCAACCAGATCCCCTTTCCTAGCGCTCTCTCCCAGTGCGCCCGAGAAAAACGCTAGCACATGGGTGCGTAAGAAATCGATCATTTCAAGATATATCAATTAACGAGAAAATAGGAGGCAACCGTTGCATTGACGTTCGTCCGTTGTTTGCGTTGGAATTGCCCCGTCGAATGGCAAGCAAATTCAACGTGTACCAGTTTCGAGTTTCAGCTTGAAAAATGAACCGAAAAAGAAAAAACGGTCCAAGAACTCGTTAAGATAAATACACTCATGTAGCTTTTTTTTCTCTGTACTTGTTCTTAAGATGAACTCGCGAGGTGCGTGTTCCCTCTCAAGTGTCCTATTTGCCATGCAGAGCCATTGCATGCTGGGAGAGGGACTTGTCCACAGGCTGGGGCCTCTTTCTAGTGATTTCCCATACCTGCACATCTGCTGCCATTTTAATTAATACTCTAAGGAGGTTTGTCGCGAGTAATCAAAAACACTGTCACTTACGGACTCCTTCATTATAGAGCGAAAATCAATACCTTGCATGAGCAGAATGAGGGCACTTACAAAGTAGCCCGCGTCGCAATGAACAATCTAATCTAGGTGCAGAAGACTTTATTTCATGCAGTCCAGGGTGTTTTTTTTTCGTGAAGCAGCAACACGTGGTGAAAGGCTGGGCATCATTTTTATGCAGGCCTTGGTTCCTCGGCTTCATGCGGGTGGAGAGAGGGAGGGGGGCATGGGGAAGGCAATAGTCGCATCAGCTCTCTTCGGCTCTGCAGCATCATCGCAACCTCTCTCCTCGCTGATTTATAGCCCGCCGCTGACCTCTGAGGTCGTAACATGGTGATGGGTGACTGGCTCTCAACGGTAAGCTACTGGCACTTGACAAAGTGCCGAGAGCAGAATGAATTTACTCCTCTTTTCCTCAATCATCAACAGGCGCACGCCGGCTTGCTGCCCTGACCCCCTCTCATCCTGACTGCTATAACAAGATCTCCCATCTCATGGAGGAGCGAGGGAGAGGGAGGCTGAAAAATTTACTGTCATTTCTACTTTCCAATGAGCTCCGGTGAGCACTTCTTTCACCTTCAGGTTGCTTGGCGTGCTTGGGATAAGGAGGGCTGGTTGGGACGCGGGCGAGGGCACTTTGATGCACCTGTCTAACTTTGGGTCGTTCTCTAGAGGTACTTCAATCTGCTATTGCTTCCATCAACTTTATAATGGCATCTGAAAGCAAGTTGGATTTAATAAGCAGATAAATCTCCATAAAGGTGGGCGGTTTCGCGGTGCTCGTTCATCAATATGTGAATGCGCCGGTTAGCGGCAAACAAATACTTACCGGCGCAATCGTTAACGATGTACAGTGCGCAAAAATCCATTCGGTTACTTTGCCTTTTATTGTCGCCGGGTGGGGGATTGTAAATTTAGGCGATATAAAATGCATAATTTCCTAAAGTAGGGTTTTAAATTATCCGGCAGTGCAAATGTTGGCCCATTGTGGCAGGCGAGACACAGTAGGTTATAATTGAAAATAAAAAAGCCATTTAAAAGACATTCAATAAGCCACTGGGAAATTGATCAGGCTATAAAATCTGGCACGGGAGGCTGGCGCTCTGCTTCGGTCCTGACACAGCACTATCCCTGCAGGCTTCACCGTCTGCACGCCGGCATACAAGCAAGGGGTACCGCCAAAGTACACTTCCCAACGTCCTCAGGCATGCATTTAAATCGCGCGAGAAACATAATGTTGTAGTACGCGGTGGAGCTGCTCTGGAAAAACTGGGAAAAATTGTTTCCCTCAGTTGTAAAAAAATAATAATAATAAATGATAGAAGATTGCAAGAGCTGGCCCAAGTGCGAGTGCAAAAAAAAAAAAAAAACACATTCTGCTCCTGCTTCTTTAACTTTCAATTCTCCCAAGCATCTCTGCTTCACAGCCCTTGGCTATTGCCTTTCTCAATCTGTCCCTGGGGAGGCAGGAGTTATGGGCCCTGTCGATTGAGGAGAAAGGAATGTTATTCCCCTGTCACCCTCACCCGGTCCGCCAGCAGCCCTGCCCTGATCTATGGCCACCGTGGCGGGGTAGAAGTGTCTTGATGCACCATTGGTTTCCAGCGCTGTCACCCCCACCCTACGCTCAAACTCATACTACCTTTACAACCCCCTTACCGACCCTTTAAAACACCCCCCTCCGTGATTCTTGTTGGGGAGCTCTATGAGGGGCAGGGGTGTGACACGATGGCCTCGAGGAGGTCACCCCTAAAGGGACAAGGTCTGGTTGGCGTCACAAGCGGGATTAAGTGACACCTGGTGGATGTTTACCTGAGATGGCAGACTGCACAACAGTGTGGACAGCTGATTGTGGTATTGAGATATTGTGATCTTGGCATAAACTTTCAAGGGCATTTTGTGAAACTTTTTTGAATACTAATTCAAAATCTACTGAGCTGCCTCACTGTCTGCAATCTAAATAGACAGCTAATTTCTAAGAAACTTATAACAGACTGAGAGCGACATTAATATTTACACTATGTTAACACGACTAATAATCACAGTTCAAAAGAATACATGCTGGTAAACCAATTAACAACCACACTAATAAGTACTAATTATAGCATAACATATTGGGTTGATTATGATAAATCATTTCATGTCTCATGTTTTCCATTTGAAATATTGCTCATTATAAAATATTCATTATATAAAATTGTAATTTAGTAATGTAAAACCATGTCTGGAACATGCCACTGTTTTACAGTGACAACAATAATAACAATAGTTTATAATAATATATTAATAATAATAATAATAATATAGAATATATATAATAATAGTAAATTTTTATTATTAAAATATATAATATGCATAAAATAATATGTAATTGGCATATTTACGTTTTACACTACTGTATGAGATTTTTTTATTAACATGAAATCAATGTTACATGTAAAAATTTACATTTTTACTTCTCATTTTGCATATGAAATATGGACTTGGCCTTTAGATTCCTAAAAGATGTTACTTTTTTGAACAACACTACATCTTTGGAAATGCCTCTGATTACAAGTTACCCTATTAAATGTAATGCAACTACTTCATTTACTTTGTTAAAGTAGTATAACTGATTACATTTAAGCATTTTGATTACGTTTCCAAATTTCTAATGAACTGTTCCAACAAATCTTTACAATCTTAAAAAATAAAGCATGCTATATACACACCCAAATAGTAAATAAAATAGTTAATCACTTTTTTCAGGAACTGTAAAGAATTACAGTTACATTTATTGAGTAATTATATTATGTAACGCTGTTCTATATAACTAGTTACTCTCCAACACTATGTCAGATACAGTAAGCATGGTTATGCTTACAGATATTGCCAAGCTGGACTTTGTTTTAGCAAAAGAGAAAAGTTATTCAGCTGGAGCAACTGGGAAAGGGATATAGAATAAATCTGAATTTAAAATCATCAATAGACGTCTCCTTATAAGTCCAGGAGCAGTTTGCTAGCGATAGAAATATGGGGGAATTGATGTCAGATCTCCATACACATGAGAAGGCCTACAGGGCATGCGTCCGTCTGACATGTGTCGAGAATTAAGAAAAGGGTGGAGAGATGGAGGAAGGTCTCGGCCCACAAGAGCTCCGAGATGAGACGAAGAACTGACCCTCCGTTAGCCCGCGGGGCTGAAGGGTGACCCGAGATGCACATAAGTGACTTTGGATATGAACTATAAAAGAAAGGATGAAAAAAGCTGAAAAAACTGATGCAGGTGTTTATGTGACAGTGACCCCGCCGGGGATGATCTGACTGAATAAAGAGACAGATTAATAAATAAATATCTTCTAAAAAATGGAAGAGCAAGGAGGGCTGCCATCCATCAAAGATCCTATTACCACGAAACCTGGAGCCATATGTAGAAGGCAGCCGGGATCCTAAGCAGATACAAATTCAACTTTTCCTTACAATTTGTTATCGCTGACATCCATCTTCCAACACACACAGATACACTCACGTAGCAGGATGAATTATGAACAGATTTCTTTTAAAGCAGATTTACAGTAAATATGTAATGTCATTCACGAATTAAAGAGTTAAAAAAGAGGGAAATGAGAAGAGGGTTTTTTATTTCCTCAGAGAGAGGAATGTAAACAGCTATCTAACCACTACCATATTTTTTGTAATCTGTTTATTTGGGTATTTATACGAACAATATGTAGTTGTGTATTCAGCTTGTTCAATCAAATGACACGGTCTTCATTTGGGACAACAAACAACAAACGTCTTATATAAAATGTCAGAGCGCTCAGCTTTCAAGGTCAGGTGTTGTCAGTCTTCGTGAGAGTGTGTCTGTGAGGGAGGTGGGGATGACAACAGATGGATTCGCCTTCGCTAAAGATCCACTTGTAGAATTACACGCTGCTGCGTTACGTTACATGTTGGTATGCAATGACTAATTTATTGTGTTTTCGTATATATAAAATCATTCGGTTCTTAAACAACCGGACATGTCAAACTTGACGTGTCAATAAACCCTTTGGTAACTGGCTTGTGTGACAATGTGTCATGCTAATTTTGTGCTCAAGTTAAAAAAGTTTTTTGTGCAAAATATATATAGGCATATATTGCATCTATGCGCGTCTTTGCATAAACTACCTACTGTAATCTACATGCCCGAATAATTAAATTTGCTTTATACTGCATATATTGCTTGCCTGTGTCACCTAATCCGTCGGCCGAATTTTTCTCTATATGTATCTTTTTGTAAACAATGTATGTAATCTATTTGCACAAATAGCCTAATTCAATGTGCTTAATATTGCGTGTCCGCGGCAAACACGTCACCCAATTTCGTCGCCCTAATTTTTTTTTATGTGAATGTTTTTTTTTCTTCCAAATATTGTAATAACACGAAGCTTTTATGAGAAAAGTTATTTTAATTTATATGTAATGCATACCAAAAAATTGCGATTAAAATAATTAAAACTACTGAGTATTTTGATTTCTGCGAAACACTGTTATAAACAGCAAGCCTTTATTATTATCTATGTTATTTACATTTTATTGTATTATATTTTTTATATAATTTATCTATTTTCGTGTTTTCAGATGTTTAAATACACAATATTAGTGTAATTTGATTTGCAAAATGCACATTTTAATAAATAATGCTTCCGTTTCAGGAATAGAATAATCTTAAAATGGTATCATTATCCTTTTATTTGATTTATTCAAAAATGACAATGAATCTAAACAGCAATACCTGACCTTAAATTCTGTCACTTTATGCCTCGCAACTTTCTTTCGGCACATCTTTTAAAAAACGTTTTAGAAGCAGACAGGAGTTCTGCTTTCATGTTGACCCTTGAGAAGTGCAGCCTTTTGATTGACTTGTATCTCCATTGAGGTCCCCTATTCAAAAGAGAAAAAGGAAGAAAGAAAGCATACAAAATAATACTGTACTCCTTGGCCTTCCGCTTTATGGGTGAATGTACTATAAAATAGCGCTATACTGTAACGTAATAAAATAAATTAAGTAGCGAAAGTGGAAAAAGACTTCAGAATTTAAATCAAAACTCCATACACTTCCATAAGTACTTGTCCTCTCCTGCTTTTCTTTGTTCTCCATGTTCTTGTTTTCGTAATTGTTGGATTGAATCCATTGCCTCAAAGGATGAAAAGACATGAATTGATCAAAAGTGAACGTAAACGTTTTTTCTCACTCTCGAGAATTACTTGACCTTGAATTGAAGAGACACAACAATCAGTTATATACAATCAGGGCATTCAGCAGCATTTATTGTGGGCTCTGCCCTATTTATTACAACACAAGGCCTTTCACATTTGGGTTCATATGCGTATGAGCTCCTCTCTCTTCATTTTGGTTACATTACACATACGTTTCTTCTTAGCACTTAGTCGTGTGGCTGGCTGACTGGTTTAAAAAATTGCTCGGCATTAAAAACAAATCTTCAATCATGGCCCGCTTCGCAACCGATTATGGCGAGAGTCCGGGCGAGTCTCGTCAAGATGATTAGTTGCATCACTTATATGCACAAGACGGCCCCTTCTGCATATGCATATGGTCTGCGCGTGCAACGCACCCTTAAACTGCCATTTCATTCCTCTCAGAGCAAATTCACCTTGAGTAATGGCCTGGATAATACCAGCTGCCAATCAAAATGAATTAGTGCATGTGTCTGATTCTGCTCTTTGATTGGTCATGTCATATTTTACCCGGTTTCTGTCCGAGAAAAACTAAGCTAGGAAAAAAGGACACAAAATCATTTTTAAATACACTTTTTATTTGTGTATTTCTTTAGGGAGTAAATATACAAAGGAGTAAATGTGTAGAATCAAAGTAAATATGGAAAGTTACTTAACTTTAAAAAATAATAAATAAGCAAATAGGCAGTATAAAAGTATTTATTTCAATAATTTAATTATTTAACATAATATCAATGTAGTAAATAGGATGTAAACAATTAATTAAATTATTAAAAGTATGTGCACTGTGTATACTGTTATAATGCATATGAAAATATATACAAACACATGCATGTAGATATATATATATATATATATATATATATATACACACACACACACATATACAGTATTTATGTGTTATTTTTATATATTAAATATTGTGCTAGTGAAAAATGAATTGCCATTAATCACATCCAAAATAAAAGTTTTTGTTTATATAATTTATGTGTATATTTAATAAGTATATATAAAGACACACACACACACAGTTTATATTTTTAAAATATTTGTATTTACATGTATATATTTAAATTAATATGATTTATATTAGAAATAAATATATTTAATAAATCAACCTAACATATGTGTGTATGCATAATAAATATACAAAGTGACAACAAACATAATATTACGTAAACAACATTTTTGGATGTGATTAATCATTACCCAGCACTATTTTATATGACCACACATATATATGTATAAAACATAAAATATAAGGTTATATGTAAATATTTATAATATGTATAGTATCATGATTTCATGGTTTGACCCAACTAATTTCAAAATTTATATTTGAATTATTAAATTATATAAAGAATGCCTATAAATTATAGCTTGGCCAGATGTGTAGTAATAATAGGATTTTATATATTTTTCACCAAATCCTTCACTCACTCCCTTCTCTGTCCATGAAATCGCTCGCTTGCGTGAACTCCCTTTGAGATTACTACGATTCAGTTTTGAAATGCTGGGGTCAGAGAAGGCGATCGGATCCCGTCATTTTTCTGTGTCTGGAGAACGTTACAAACCCAGAACAGGCCTGTCATCTTAGAGTTCACCCTTTCTGCCAATCACTACTATTGCCCTCGCCATAATTTAGCACAGATTTTTAAAGCTCTGCTTTATATAAACACATTGGCATTTGAAAATACACACACGTGTATGCACAAACCCAAATATACAAGTACATCATTTGAGCTGGCCAAATTAACCTTTACAAAGATGCTTTGGTTTTTTTGAGATTGATCAATAAATAAACCAACGACTCACTTGTTTTGTCATAACTCTGGGTGATGTTGTCGCTGTGGGTCGATGAGCTGCTGGAGTAGGTGACTGTTTGCCCGTCCAAAACCCCTGGTACTGGAGAGCTGCCCGGTCGAGAACTGCCTACTGAACTGGAGGGCCTGGAGCTGGCACAGTTCTGTTAAAAAGAGTTAATCAGTACAGTGTGGGGCACAGTCTGAGATCATTAGTGCAAATACTGTTTTGCATTTTTCTATTTAATATAAATATATACTTAAATATTAAATTAAATATGAACTTAAATATATATATACACTGTCAAAGAGATATTTTGTGCATTAGATTTGGTATGGATGTAAAGAAAAATCAAACAAAACCCAATGTTTAATATCAAAAGTCATATTTGAGACATACTGTAAGTAGTCATGTATTACATGATACACGACCAAAAAGTACACAGACATATATGGAGGTACCGCAAAATAAATATCCACAGAGGTTTCACAGGAATGTAAACTAGATCTGACATAAAAACCCACAAACCTTACCCCTCGTATCACAGAATGACATATAATGGGCTTTGACACGCAGTCCTGGTTAAGATGGCGCCTCAAGGTGTTTATTTCTTCTCAGAAAGAAGTAAATGCATAACCTAGCACTATATCAACATTTAAAATCATAAGAGTGTACATTTTGCAGCAGGAAATGCACATATATGTAGTATACATCTGTCTCTTTTCAGTCTTATATCTTGTCAAAACTTGAATTAGGATCAAAAAACTAATCTGCTTCCAATTTATATCTATATTTCAGGGCTGTCAGGGATCCAGACCCTGCTAGTATCGCAGCATGTTCGTTTTTCATTTGGCCGGCGCAACTGACAGCTTTATTTTTCTCAAGCAATCTGCCACAGTATGTACAAGTGTGAGGTCACATAGGTCAGGCGACAGTTGGTATGAAGCGCCCTGGCAGCACTGGTCTGGCTCATGAATAAGCAAGAATGGCAAGAAACAAAACTATAGAGAGAAGGAGAAAGATGTTTAATAAGCCAATACATATGTTCAGCAAATAGGGCTTTAATATCATTCTGTGTATTCATTATCTCCCATTTACAATTAACTACATTCATGGAGACTGGAGTAGTAAAAAAAAATCCTTGAGCCATCTGTACAATTTACTAGACTCAATGCATCATCATTTAAATTCACTGAATAGCAGTCTAGAGAAAATAGATACTGATCATATTCACATACCTGATTTAAAACTAAAGTGTAAAATCCTTACTAGCATAAAAAAATATTTAGAGAGAAAAAAGACTAAATTTGTTGAGACGGATACACAGTCAGAAAAATTACTATTAATATTGACCAGACATATTACTTGATTAATTGAGGCAGACAGACAAACAGAATGACAGTCAGAATAACTGAGATATTAATTAAGAAAGACATGCAGAGAGAACAACAGACAGACAGACAAAACAACGGACAACAGGACAGAAAAACTGACAGACAACACAACAGAGAGACAGACAGACAAAACAACAGAGAAGAGGACAGAACAATTGACATACAAAACAACAGAGAGACAGACAGACAAATCAATGGACAAAAGGACAGAAAAACTGACAGACAAAACAACAGAGAGACAGACAGACAAAACAACAGAGAAGAGGACATTACAATTGACATACAAAACAGCAGAGAGACAGACAGATAAATCAACAGACAAGAGGGCAGAACAGCAGACAGACAAAACAACAGACAGACAGACAGACAAAACAACAGACAAGAGGACAGAAAAATAATCAGACAAAACAACAGACACAGACAAAACAACAGAGAAGAGGACAGAAAAATTGACAAACAAAACAACAGAGAGACAGACACACAAAACAACAGACAAGAGGACAGAACAGCAGACAGACAAATCAACAGACAGACAGACAAATCAACAGACAAGAGGACAGGACAGCAGACGGACAAAACAACAGACAAGAGGACAGAAAAATTGACAGACAAAACAACAGACAGACAAAACAACAGACAGACAAATCAACAGACAAGAGGACAGAAAAACTGACAGACAAAATTACAGACAGAAAAAACAACAGACAAGAGGACAGAAAAACTGACCGAACAGACAGTAGGTAGTTGCCTGGTCACAGTGTCGCTAGAGAGTTTGCTAGAGTGGTTACTAGAGTTGTTACTAAGCAGTTGCTAGGTGGTTGCTAGGTCAGTGATAAGCTGCTCTGAGCTGCTGCTAGAGCATTCTTAGTGGTTGATATGGTGGGCTTGGATGGGCAGACAGTTACAAAAATAAACATCAGTTTACTCTACAATGAGTTGGAAAATCGTAAAGGTTCCCTCAGGCAAAAAGCCATCCATCTACAGCACGTCCTGTACGTTATCACTACTATATTGGAAGTCAGTACATTCCCTGACCACTGCTCTCATCCAATAAAGAAGAGTACATTTTCCTATCCCATTCTGGACCCCGTCCAGCACCGAAGCTATTCGGCGAGATACAGTATATCACCTCTAGATTTATGGCGCAAAATGGCATTAGCGAAAAAACCATCCGCCACACGCGGCCAGCGAATCTCATCGCGTGGACTTCGAAAATTGGAAAATTGCCCAGAGAGCGCTAAAGGGTCCCCCTGCTAATACGACCCGCCACGATTTATCAGCTGCTACCTGGCACTCGCGCTTGGGGCCGCAGTCGTTTTTTACAAGTCCCAGTCTTAACGGTGTCGGGCCTGTCAGGGGGGTCAAAGGGAAGAGGGAGGGGGCCATATTCTAAAATCAATCCGCCTTTAGAAATTGTCTCATTCCGTTCTCAATGACCTGGTGGTGCGGCAAGGGCCGAGCGGGACAAACTGCCGTAGGCCATAAACCGTGACAAGCCCGGAGGAGAGTTAATGTGGCCATTCATAGAGGAACCGCTGGAGGTGAGGTGCTTCGCTGAAGGGGGGGGGTGTCTATTAACTACTTTTAAACCGCTTTGGTGAAGCTAAGTGATCTCCGTCAACAGCAGCCCCACGTATAAATACTGGCCTGACAGTTTAATGTGAAGGGACGAGCTTCCACAGGATTAGAAACATGTAACCCAGGGCTGCTGCTTGACATTGGCTGGATTGAGGTGGCCTGAGTGGGTGTGTGAAACGGGACCAGGGGGCGAAACATGCACTGCGTTATGAAATTTGCGCTATATAAAGAGTAGAGGCCTCCGGTAGTTGAGAAAACATGCAAACATGCAAGAACTTACAGAGAAATTTAAGGCTTTTCTTCTCTCTTTGATTCTGTTGACTGTGTTTCGAACCTGTGGATAACAAGGAGGGGGTGGATGGTTAAAATGTCATGACTCAGTACTAAACACTTCATACAAAACACTTTGCGCTCGCATGAGTCTTGGCCCCAGGAAGGTGAAATTCAATCCGAACTGGGAATAGAGAAAGCAAACAGCCGGCATTGCATAAAAGTCAATGAGTGCCGGCAAGCAAAATGTTCCAGTTTGTCACACGTAATGGGTCCTGAAAGTGACACGTAGAGTGGGCAAAGTAAGGAGAGCGTCTTAACCTCTCATCCGTCACACCGTACAGGGGGCCGCGGGAATAAAGCGATAAAGGAAACGACCACCCTTGCAGAACAAATTACATTTAGACTGTGTGAGAAAAACGGGGATGTTGGGTGATGCATGTTGAATGACATGCACAGTACTATAAACTCATGCTGTTTTATTTTATTTGCATGAGCAGATAACTCGTAAATACGCATCAAATTTAAAGCCTTGTTTTCCAGAGGCATGTTTATTATGTCACAGTAATGCCAATTTGCGTCATTTTTTGAAACTTTTTATTCCAAAAAACGTATAAAAAAGAATAACTGTATATATACACACATTTTTTTTGTAGCTATGAATAATTGTGTGTGTTGTTGTGTATTTATACCTATATTTTCTATTATCATACAATCCAATGCAGCTGTTTCCTGGCCTGCTAGATATTATTTTCTAGCCGCCTTTTAAAAAAAACCTGTCTGCATTTCCCAGCACGAGCACGACGCAAGATCCAGCCCTTCACTGGTGAATATGCATTAGCTCTTATGACTTCATTAGGCTCTGCTGTTGTCATAAATTATTGCTGCCATGCAGATATACACACACTAGCCCGTTCTGAACAAACACCATCAGCATGACGACAGAGTTAATGAAGAGAACAGAAAAGCTCGGACAGCTCAGAGCCGACGGTAATACGTCAGATTTGCAAACAGACACTCTCTTCTGCCTCTCCCACACTTTGAGTGCGCAGGACCTTTAATGAATGGAACTGGAAAATCAAATCAATTTATTCCAGCTATAACAAAAAAGAAAACACAGAAAGCTACTCGAAAAAGAGCATTTTCAGCATTGAAAAAAACTGTTTAAAGTTGCTGCTCTTAAAAGCAGTTTAGATGTTTTCCTCTCAAGGTTTTAAAGTGATGTAGCCCTTATGTTCAATATAAAAATATATTAGATTCTTTTTCCATATGAAAGCAATGCAAATGGATGCATTTGCCAAAGGAAATAAAAGTTCATAAAAACAAGGGCGACCATTATTAAGTAAAAACATACTGCATTATATAACGATTTTTTAATGATCAGTTTTAATATGTTCTTGAGGTGACACGTTCTACTGTTTATAGAAGAAAGTAAAGAAAGTATTCTAAGCAGGAGATCACAATATCGGTATTCTCCTGTTCAAGATATAAATATACATAATTTCACATCAGATAAAGCCAAATATATATATATATAAGATAATTTTAAAGCTAAACATTTTTTTTATTAAAATTAAAGCTAATAAAAACATATTTATATGGTATCTAAAGTATTTGCCGGCAAAATATTCCTATATCGTTACTAATGGCTTGCGCACATTATGGATGAATGTTATGTTGTCATGTTATGTTTTATGTTATGTTACGGATTTTATAGTCCTGCTAGAATTTAAATATTCTGACACTTTATTTGTCTTTGTCTATTAACATTTTTTGATCATTCTCCTCAATTATCCTATTAAATGTGAATTTTTGGTGTCAGACGGTGAAACTTAATCCACTCTTGTTTCAAGTCGCATTTGGCAACACAAAAGGAAAACGGTAGATTCGCGAAAAAACGAAAACGCAACAATTATTACATTTGATATTTACCAAAACCCCCTTTGAAAAAAGTGTAAGGCAGACACGAGGCAGCTCACAAATTGTGAAGCCCTCTGGGTCAAGGAGAGCCGAGGGTTGGAAAATAGATTCCTACGTACTAAAAAAGCCTGTTAAGCAAGAATGCGGCGATGATTTATTTTACAATGCGAAGAGGGTCAACGGCAACTCTCTGCTGTGTCAATATAGGGCTCGGTCTCAGGGCCATCTCCTTACACCTCTTTTGTAGATGCTGAAAAGGTACGTAGAAGCAAAGGTAGAGAAAAGTCAGGGGAGCTATACTTGGGTGGATATGAAAAAAGGAGAGGAAGAAATTAAGAAGCTGAGGTCTATGACCTGCTGACTGCACTTAAACATGCACTACAATTTAACCTGTTATATTTGATATACTACTTTGACATTTAAAATGATAATAGATAAAATAATGTTAATTGATTCAATTAATATTATTGATTATTTAATATTTAATTTAGATATAATATTTACAATATTCAATATTAGATTTGCAAAATGCAATTATTATTAGTAGTAATTAGCGTTATTTTTTATAATACGTATTTTTTATGAAATATTATTTGATAATTTTAAAATGCAGTATTATTGTTGTAATTATTTATATACTTATTTATTTAAAGAAATATTATTTGTTTATTTACTTTACCATGCAGTATTGTTACTTTTGTTAATTATATTATTATTATTATTGATGTTGTTGAAATAATTAGTACAATAAATATCTTTCTAAATAATTATTTCTAATTTTATTTAAACCATTACTATTATAATTCCCTTTCAGTCGGTCACACCGAGTCACGTTGGTAACCGACGAATAGGAATCTCGCTTTGAGGTGATCACTCTACTTTACGTGTATGAAAACACGCCAAAAAATTGGCATGGGCTGATTAACATTCAGCTGCAGCTGATCACAGCATGAGTATAAACAAGCAGCAGATGTAGCGCTCATTAGCTTTTCGCTTCGGAGCTGAGCTTGCACGAGTTCAGCTCTCCAATCTACGGCGGTGATTGAAGAGGCTTGTGATACGGTGTTTGCAGCAGCGGTAGTTTCCAGTGTCAAGTGAATTGCCACAACAGTTTGCACAACCCCACTGTTGTGTGCAGGCAGCCATCTCCCCGTGCCCTTCAGCTATCTAAAAGAGCAAAGCCTAAAAGAGCAAGCTCACGGGTGGTTCATCTTTTTAAAGACGCATCTTTTTAAAGATGTCGTACCACCCGTGTGTTCTTGGATGCGGTCGTTACCTGCCGGTCAAGATCGCTGCCTCACGTGCCTGGGCATTAAGCATGCTAAGGCAGCCTTTGTGGATGAGTCATGTTCTCCATGTGGGAAGATGACCGTCGCGGAATTGCGGTCCAGAAACGGGGCGGGGTCCCCGTTCCACTGCTGCGATCTAGTGCTCGTTCTGGTAAGAGCTGGGTGAGCGCTACTTCCAGTAGTGGGTGGCCTGGTCTTAAAGTGACAGTGAGGAACTCTCCTCCTTCCACCCGCGCTTCGCTACCGGTGAAGCAGCCAATACAGCAGTCTGGACCGCTAAAAACGGTACCAGATGTCACCTTTGGAGCTCCCCCTGACGAACAGATGTCGATTGCTGCATCGGAAGGAGAGTCTGGAGATTCCACCGCGCCCTGAACCCTCGAGGCTCAACGATTGGTACCTGGGTGTAGCTAGTGTATGACGGGCTCACTCGATCGATTGACCTCACCTCTTACTGCCAGGAAGTGATCCAGTGGCTCGTCCTCCTTCACCACCCTTGACGGTGGCACAGCTAATTGTCATATGGGGATCCCCCAGGTGGAGCAGTCGGTAGCGATGCAATTGTGTCCACACACAATTTTGCAATTGTGTCCAATGCTACCGACTGTGTCTTCTGTGCACGCTATGGCGTTGTTGCAGGTCCATCAGGCTAAAGCACTGAGGGCCCTGAATTAGGGTGTTTTCACAGAACTAAATACCGCGATGGACTTGGCGCTACGTGCGACGAAGGTTACGGCGTGGTCCCTGGGTCGTGCAATGTCCACTATTTTGATCCATGAGCGCCATCTGTGGCTGTGTCTGGCAGACATGCGCGAGTCCCAGACCACCGTCTTCGGCGACGCGGTGGAGACTTTCGCCCAGTTATTCTCCATCGCCCAGAATCAGACTGAGGCCAATCCTTCACATCTTGCCTTGTCGCTCAGCTGCTGCCTCCACCTGGACAGAACAGGCATTGCCTCAGTCTGCTTGTCGCCGAGGGCTGCCCCCTGCCGCCACCCCCACTCACTCCTCTGCAGGCAATGCAGCAGCCTCCACCCAGGCAGCATCAAGGAGCCGGCCTCAGAGCAGGCACTGAGCCCGTCCAGGCCCACACCAAATTTGGCGGCAAGTGGAGATGCAAGCGGCCCTAGGACGGGCGACCCAGGGATAGAAGGAGCTGTTTTTCGGGGAGATGGCGTACACACCACTCCCTACCCTAGAGAAGTGCAGGGTGGCCAGTGGCAAAATCTCGACAAAGGAACAGTGTATTCCATCTCTGGGTCCCCTGAGGGGACGAGGCGTGGTGGACAAGCCAGTAATAAAGGTTTCGTATCACACTCACTCTTTTCCGTTTCAGGCAGCAGTTCGAGGACTGGGAGGACGAACCAATGGACTACCCACCTTACTTCTGCCGGAAGGCAGGTAAGAGTTGCATACTCAGACCCCACTGCAGACCGGCCTTGAGACGCCCAAGCCAGGTCCCTGCGTTCCCCCTCGCTGCCCCAACACTGGCACTCCAGTGGGAAATATGACGGTGTCACTAGCTCGGTCTCTAGAAGCCTGAAACAGGCTCAGGCTGTCTCATTGGCTCCTCCGGACCATCCGACTAGGTTAAGGTGATTCAGTTCACCCCGCGCCCTCCACTTTGTGTCAGTGAATGCTGCGGATGCCTCTGTCTTGTGTGCAGAAATTGATATCCTGCTAGCAAAGGGAGCAATAGAGCCGGTCTCTCCAGCCGAGATAAGAATGGGATTTTATAGCCCCTACTTCATAGTGCCCAAGAAAGGTGAAGGGTTACAGCCGAACCGAGCCCTTAACAGGCCCGTTCAAGATGTTGACGCAGAAGCCAATTTCGAGTGCATCAGTACCCAGGATTGGTTTGCAGCAATCGACCTGAAGGACACGTACTTTCATGTTTTGACCCTTCCGCGGCACAGGCCATTTCAGGTTCTCACAGGTTCACGTTCGAAGGCAAAGCAAGTCAGTACAACGTCCTACCCTTTGGGCTCTTCCTGTCGGCCCACGTGTTTACAAAAGTAGTGGAGGCCGCCCTGACTCCGCTCAAGGAGCAAAGGGTTCGCATCCTCAATTACCTAGAAGACTGGCTTATCCTTGCACAGAGTCTGGCTCAGTTGTGTCACGGCACCTCAGCCTGTGGGGGCAGTAAATATTGGCCAATGTGCTTGAGGGATGACTGGCTCTTTCCACCGGGTGTCAGTATTTAATGGTGGGCCTGGATGTATATAAGTTATCCCAAGCATGAAGGGCAGTGGGACGCTCATGTGGAGAAAAAAAAGGGCTTTCTTTCAATTCACCCTCCTTTTGGCGGGGCGGGGGTCCCATCAGAAACATAATTTCTCTCACCTCAGCCTGTTGGGGCATCAGGTCAACCGAGAGAAGAGCAAACTTTGAAGTGCAAACCACTAAAGCTTTCAGAGGCTCCTGGGGCATATGGCTGCGGTAGTGACACCATTGGGCCTGCTCTATATGAGACTGCTTCATATAATCCCCATCCATTGTTTGGCTGTATCTCTGCTGGTAGTTGAGGAGAGACCCTCTATGGCTAGCCCTGGGTCGTCTCAAGAGGCAGACATGTACTAGTTCGTACAGACAACACAGCAAGCGTAGCATACATCAACCTTCAAGGTGGTCTACGCTTGTTACAGCTCGCCTGCCACCTCCTCCTCTGGAGTCAGAATCATCATTCACATTCTGGGCTACTGCAACCAAACAGCCGATGAGATGTTTGGAGCCGCTCAGGTAAACCCGTTAGCCTCTCAAGAAACCTCTCACTGCCAGTTGTTTTACGCCCTGACCAACGGAACCCTCGGCAGGGACGCCCTGGCACGCAGCTGGCTTCAGGACCTCAGACCAGCTGATCTGTTGTGGAGGTCGGCAGAAGGGGAATGCCCACTGGATAGTGGATGCCATCACCCTGGGCTACCAAGCACAGGGTGTGCCATGCCCCCTCAGTGTACGAGCCCAATCAACAAGAAGTGTGGCATCATCTTGGGCGTTGACACGTGGCGCCTCGCTGGCAGATATTTGTAGAGCTGCGGGCTGGGCAGCACAAACCTAATGAGCGCTACATCTGCTGCTTGTTTATACTCTCGCATGATCAGCTGCACCTGGATGTTAAAATAGTGCATGCCAATTTCATTGGCGTGTTTTCATTCACACGAAGTAGATTGGATATCTCGAAGGGAGATTTCTATTTGTTGGTCACCGACTTGACGTCTCCGTTAACCTTCTTCGGGGAACGAATTTTACATACGTAAACGAGACGTTCATTATTGTAACTTAATTATTATAATTAAATAAAGGTAGTACATTATTATTTTCGAACTTCTAACTATTATTTTTATTATTATTATTACAATTAATACTTGTCTCTTTATTTATATAAAAATATATACATATACAAATAAATTTTTGTATATTTACTTAAACCATTTGTAGAAATAATAACAACAGTAATACCTTTTAAATAATTAAATACATTATTATAATTTAAAAGTTCATTTAAATGTGTAATTATCTATTTTTTTTACTTATTAACATACTTATTAACATTTATTTATACATTCATATGATAGATAGATAGATAGATAGATAGATAGATAGATAGATAGATAGATAGATAGATAGATAGATAGATAGATAG
>JAUCMT010000053.1:12008915-12027371 GCA_032357475.1 Enteromius thamalakanensis | reverse complement strand
AGATAGATAGATAGATAGATAGATAGATAGATAGATAGATAGATAGATAGATAGATAGATAGATAGATAGATGTTCTTCTTATTAATAATACAGCAAAAATGAATATGTTTGTTAATATTAATGCACTCATTTATGGAGAGAGAAAATGGACGCACACATAGGTGCAGACAAAAAAGAAGCATAAGCTGAAAAAACGTTTTTGATTGGATGATGATTGTTATAGATTGTTTGGATTTGAATTTCAAGACATTTTTGTATATATTCTTTCCCATTCTTCCTCACAGTTTCTCAGTCTATGGAGGAGCATCTAAATGTTAATAGGCGTAGTGCAGGTAAATTTCCAGCCGGCGGCGTACCGCATACATATGGATTTCTCCGAGCCGCCACCGAGCTCTAATGTCAGAATGTTAAATGGAAGACCATGAGTTTAAAAACTTAAAGAGGCAGTGAAATATTGGCCAATGTGCTTGAGGGATGACTGGCTCTTTACTCCGGGTGTCAGTGTTTAATGGTGGGCCTGGATGTATATAAGTTAGCCCAAGCATGAAGGGCAGTGGGACGCTCATGTGGGGGGAAAAAAAGGGCTTGCTTTCAATTCGCCCTGCTTTTGGCGGGGCGGGGGTCCCATCAGAAACATCATGTCATTTCTCTCACTCACTCAGTCAGCCTTGAGATGCACTGCGGACTTACCTCAGTGTTGTACACTCCATATATCAGGAAGATGAAGAGGCCCTGCGAAAGAAGGAAAGAAAGAGCGAACTTGTTAGGAGTCTTTCTGAGAATCGGAAATGAATAAGAACAGAATTTCTGAAGATGGTATGTGTAACACTACACTGAACTTTGGCCCAAGGTTTCTGAAGCCTATTTTTCCCTTAAAAGTAAGCAAGAAAGAGGCACAATCAGTGGCATAGACAGACTTAAAACACAGCAAAAAAAGAGAAAAGGGAGCTTGAATGGGCTGCCCTTGGATGTGTAGAACGAGAACACATGCGGTGACAAACAAAAAAATGTCTGTTTTTCATTATTACCACGGTTGTTGATTATTTAGAAGACGAGTTGTGCATCAATTAAAAGTTGCACGGACTCTCAAAGAATTCTCAAAGAATGTGAAGTTGGTTTTGCCATACTAAAATGTAAAACGGCAAGAAATTAGCTCAAAGGATCGTCATTTACTCTTCCTCAAGCCGATTTAAATATTTTCGAAGGAACAAAGACATTTTTGAATGAGTAAATGAAGGCCCAATTATTCATTCACATTTAGTCATATTAGCTCAATCAAACAAAGCGAGCCAAATATACTGCTTATTTCTATACATATTTCGCTCTTTACATGTAATGTCTTTCTTCAAAGGAGGATAAAAGAAAAGCCATTTCAACTCTAGAGCCGGGTCTGAAGATGTGTGAATGAACTGCCCTTGAGGGAAGAAAGAGGGCACATATGGTGGTAAAATAAAAAAGCGGCATTTCTATTGAAAATAGAAAGTTGCACATCTTTAGGGTTTTTCAAAGGAATTAAAAATTGTACTAGTGTAAGGTCACACACTTTTCTACTTTTTTAGTTTAAGTGGAATGTTCTTGACTGTACACATCAAATCTTTTTTAGCTTTGGTGGAGTTTAATGTGATAACTTCTACGAGGTCTACGTTCCTTCTGTTTGATGACAGAATCTTGGGATTGTGAGAATGTTTGGGTTTTTTTTGTCAGTGTGTTTTGCTCTGTCCTGTCTGCCAGCTGTGATAGAGTCACATCGATCAGGCAGGAGTTTGGAACGTCCAATTTGCCAGCGCTGGATCACAATGTATCATCATTGACAGCGTGATTTGATGTCCGCTGCGCTGCCTGTGATGCCAGCCCTCTTCATTTCATCAGATCTCCCATGAGGCTGTGCTACGCTATCAGCTACTGTCAAAGTAGCAGTGACATCTATCATAAAATAAAACTAAATAAAGAGGAATTATTTTTTTATACACTAGTCTATAAAAACCAAAATGGTAAAAATCTAAAGCAAACATTGGCATATTAAAAGTATATGTATTTATCATAAATGAAAACTGGGATCTTAAGACAGTGTGATGTATGCTGTCTTTTACAGATTATACAAATATTTGTTTAAGTATATATTTTAATGAAATGCATATTGTTTCTAATAATTCAGACTTGTTATGTAATATTAAAACATTATTATTATAATTATTATTATAAATAAGTATAAACATTATTATTATTACTATTATTACTGTCATTATTATAGTTCTGCTTAAACAGACATATGTGTTTTTTAAATGAGCATGTATTATTATTATTAAATATTATTTTTGTTTAATTACAATAACAATAATGTTAAAATGTTAATGATAAAAAATATTTCTTTGAACGTTCATCATGAAATATTTAAATAATGAATAATTGTCATATAATGTTGTATTATTAAAAAAATACAATATAACTACTATTTAAAGAAATATTAATGTACAAAGAAGTAAATATTCATTTTACTATTATTGATCATTATTGTAATTTTTATTATCATCATCATTATATAAATATTTGAACAGAATTTAATTATAATTTCAAATGAATATGTATCATTATGTAAATTGTAATTGTAATAAACAATTTGAATAAACAGACTAATATTTGAAATAATCATCAATATCTGAATAATAATAATAATAATTCACCTTAAAATAAATATTTATATAATTACTTAATAATGCTATTGTAATAAGTTTATTATTATTGTGTAAATGACTATTCACATTTTTACATAAGTACTTATTAAACGTAGCGTTGTTGTAAATAAACAAATACGAACAAAAATGTGTATCTGATCAATTATATTTTGTGAATGTGAACAGTAAAATACTTTTTAACATTGTTTAAATGTTTAATTCTGTTTTAAACCGTTGCTTTCCTTTAAAGTCAGACTAAACTGAATGCTGTGCTCCTCTAAGGAAGTGGTATCCAGTGATAGTGGGGGGTAAAACACAATGTTGCACGCATCCCATTGTTTTGCATTAGACTGTCAATTTCCTATTTAGTATTGCAAATGAATTATCATGTTTTTGATCATGGGCCTTATTTGTGATTAAGCTTTCATTGTGTTCTGAACAAAGTGGGAAAAACATCCCTTGCATATTATGAAAAATGATCAATTAGAATATAATTGAGATAAAAATAAAATGGCACCAAAACAATAATGAAGAATTGTTTAAAAAGTTAATTCATTAATGACGAGCTAAAAACAAACATGGAAAAATGGAGCACATTTAAATGCATTGTGTTTTGGGTTTTGGGGGAAAAAACAAATTTCTTTTGAACTTGGCTCTAAAATGGTGAAAATGTATGCAAAGGGATTGTATTGCTATACATCAAACAAAAAGCATAAATTATCTCTAACAAAACTAATTAGGAAACAATTCCGTTGTTTAAAAACAGAATGCATTCGGAACCAGCAAATGTTGTGTTCTAAAAAAACACGGGACCCCAGAGATCATGACGCATTCACAAGTGTGATTTTAGTCCAACAATCAGGACACACTATGTGTGCATAGTAGTCTATGGCAAATATAAACATTTTATTCTAGAGCTGAATATCATTTTTCTTTTATTTTTTAATAAATATTTAATAATATTCATGAAGATATGTATTTAATACAACAACAAATACTAATACTAATAATAATAATAATAATATTATCATAATAAAAATAATAGTATTATATATTGTTATTATAATAAGAATATAACATTATTATCATTGCTATTATTTATGATTATAAAGTAGTCAATTTAATTGATTTATTTAAATGAATATTTGTTCATACTTACACTAATACATATTTAATAATAATAATACATTTACATAAAAATAATAAATAGTTGTTTAAATAAAAATAATAACAATTTTTATTGTTAAAGTAGTAGAAGGACATTATTTATTTATCAATTAAAAAACTTGTAATGTATTTACATTGTATTTAACTTGTAAATGTATTTATTTGTTGATATCCATGCTAATACAATAACAATAATAATCATTATCATAATTGGCATTAATAAATAAATAAATATTTGCTTAAACATTTGATAAAAAATATTTATTATTATTATTATTATTATTTATGACTGTAAAGTATCCAATCGTATTTATAAACAAATATTTCAAAATATTTTGCAAACTACTACTACTACTTCTACTCTATTATAATACTATTAATAACAATAACATTATTAATATTATTATTTTCACATTTATTTATTTACATACATATTTCATAATATTTATGATAATATATTTAATATTTTAACTACCACTCCTCTACTATAATAATAATAAAAATAATAATATTATTGGTATTATTTTCTTACTGTAAAGTAGTAAATCACATTTATTTATTTATACAAATATTTCATAATATTTATAATAATACATATTTAATACTATTACTACTACTCCTCTACTATAATAACAATAATACAAAAAATACCATTATTATTATTATTTTCTGACTGTAAAGTAGAAAATCACATTTTTTAATTTATACAAATATTTCTGAATATTTATGCTTATTCATATTTCATTGCTATTTCTACTACTACTACCACTACTACTAATAATAGTGGTAGTAATACTTAAATGTAAATATTTGTGTAAATAAATATGGTTTTGGTATTGGTAATATTGTATAATATGTAGCAAGCAAATAAATAAACATCCTTCACTTTTAAAGTCTTTTAGTAAACTTGCCTGTATCTGGTGAGTATACAGATGAAGTCAACACAACACAAAAATGCATCCCCCCAAAAAAGGAAGTGAAGTATTTTAGTTGAGGTCACTTATGACTGCCCCATCCCGAGCCAAACACAGATAAATCCCTCTCAAATGTGTGCGCCAGGCTAAACGTACTGTACTCGGAGGAGAAAGGAGAAAGGCCCTTGCTTCTCATTACCTACGACAAGATACAGAAACTCACTTTGCTTTTCATTTAAGGGCTTCACGTCCCTTTTTATGGATGTCTGCCTTTGTGCTTTTACTTACTTCGCCTCGCCGCCTGCCCCGTAATAAATGATTATAAATTTTCACAGATGACCACCTCGTCTTTTTTATCCCTTCACCGGTCCCCTAATGCACAAAAAGTTAGAGCGTGAGCAGGTACAAAATTTTCCCCCGCAAAACCCTTTTTTGTCTTTATTTATGACGTTGTCCTTGGTAAGGGAAATTTCAATGTACTGAAATGAAAACTATGATTAAAGGGACACAGTGTATGGGCAGAGAGAACGGGGCAGCTCTCCATCTCTGCGCTGTTATATATATAAATATATATTTGATGCTGGGTGAATAAATGGAGCTGACCGGATGAACGGATGGAGTGACAAAAGCACTGAACGTGGTCCCCAGCATCTGATTTTAGTAAGCAGTAATGAAAGGAAACAGTATCTATCTGACCGACTAATTTATCCATGGAAAACACTTTGGAGAAACGAGTCGTGTTTGAGCGGGACCAGCCCTCCACTGTTCGGGGTTGGAACCAATTTCTCAATTTAGTGAATAGCGCAGGGGGCTTTGATGACGACATGAGGGGTATCAGGTGTGTGTGTGTGGTTTTACTGAGGAGTTGAAGGCTAGGTTGGGGTTAGGCTCAGGGCAATCTTAAACTGAGGCTAGTTTGCTCGTTGCGATACACAAGCGCATAAAAACACACCAGCTAACCAGATGACTGTCAACATCTGCTTTGGGTGAAGTGTGTGTGTGTGTGTGTGTGTGTGTGTGTGTGCAGCCATTACAGCGCCGGACTATTTAAATCACAAAAGGACATTTTTAAAAAATTTATAATTTTATTTACCCTCTTACATAAAATAAGAAATATATGTCAATACATTCTTCACCTAAATGTGTATATAGCGAATTCATTGTATGTGAATTAATTATAAACCTTGCGTTTATTTACTTTGATTACACATACATACATACGCATATTATATATTATATATATCCCTATAATGTTTATTATATATAATTTATAATGCATTTATATTACTTATAATAACTGTAGCATTAATATATTAATTTTATGTCATAAGTAAATTAATTTATTATTCATTATTATTTATAAAGAATTTATTAATCTTGAAATAACTGATTTTACTGTATACACACTTGGTGCATAAAAAGAAATATATTTAAAATGTAAAATTTTAATTATTTATAATTACTATAATACAGACACTCACTCTATATATATATATATAGACCCCATTATTTTGCAAACATATAATACGAAAAGTATTCAGACCCCCTTACATTTTTCAATCTTTGTTATATTGCAGCTATTTGCTAAAATCATTTAAGTTATTTTTTCCTCCTTAATGTACACACAGCACCCCATATTGACAGAAAAGCACAGTTATATTAATATATATTAATATATTTAACATACATACGTAACATATTTTTCTTAAATGTATTCAATAAACACATGCATGTGTTTTTATTTATGTGTTTGTAATATACATAGTACACACACATGCAATTAATCATTTGACAGCGCTAAGTATTTATTTTTTAATTACTACAATAATTACTTATATTTTTAGTCACAGTTAAAAGTTCGTTAATGGACAGAACAGGTCTTTAAACTACAGATACTTCAGACACGAAAAGTAAAACCTGACAGTGCTCATAATTATGACAGCAGATGATAACATTTTAGTCCAAGGTCAGCAAATAAGCCTAGTAAATGTGGTGCTTCAACAAATAAAGAGCGACTCTTCTGTAGCTAATGGAATATCAAATGTTCTGGACACCCATTTTGACTTTAATCTTGCCAGGATTACGCACAGCAAACGTCTCGTCTTGTCAAACTGAAGCTGATGTATCAATCTGGGTCGGGTCACGAGATCCAGGCCTGCGAGCAGAACCTCTTGCATGTGGCAATAATTACAGAAACACGAGACCGAACAGCTCTGGAAGAAAAGAAATCAGAGCGCGAGAGAAAAAGACGCTTTTCACGCTCTTCTGAGAGACCTGTTAATGTCTCTGACGCCCTCCAGAAAAACAGTTTAATTAAGTTGTATACACAACGTTTACTTTAAGTGCCAGCCGTCTTCTAAAAAAGGGCCAAATGTCAGCTTCGGGTCTCGACGCTGATGTACTGCAGAACCGGATCAAATTCGGAGACGTGGTGGGAAAGTCAGAGAGGGTTTAAAACCAGGCCCAGCTGTTGAATGCGAACGAAAAGTTAAAAGCGATGTAGACCTAGTAAGTCTAGATTAGATTTGAGAGTTCAGATTAACACTGAGGTTTGTAAAGTTGTCGTCTGGTGTTTTGGAAATGAAGCATGGCGTGTAATCAGCTATCTGTTACTGATTTGTAATTTCCACTCTGGAGATGGATATTAAAGGTATAAAAATAATGTGAACTCGTTCTGGATGTGATTTCAACGCTGGACTTTTTGACATGTTAAATAGCGGGATAGAATTTGTAACACTTGCCCTTCACTATTATACCGGCCCATGACAAAATAATTTTATCCGATCTATCAACATGCTGCCAACATTATTTCATACGCCTGCACAGGGTGGTCTGTGACTCACTGGTGAAGCAAAGAAAACTAACGCTCTGCCAGTCATCTCTGAAAATACTGGAACGAGGCGAAACGGGGCAAGTGAGATCAGAAAATGAGTGAGGGAGTAAGAAAAGATCAAATAAAGTGATATTGTTTGTTGCTGTAACTATAAAGTGTTCTAGGTAAAAAAATTAATAAAAATATACAACACAGATACTAATGTTAATTTAGTATTAATAAGACACTACTGTACTTATTAATATATTTAATTAATATTTAGAAGATTCATAGAACATTAAGAATTCATGTTTCGTAACATACAGAGGAATATTGTTATGCACTGAAAAAAAAATTATTAATTGAATTTACTAAATTTTTTAAAGGTAAGTTACATTTAAATAAATTTATTTAGTTGGCTACCTATTAATATGTTTTTTTATGTAGCTCAAATCAATAGGTTGGATATAGTTGTCACCTTTAAAAAAAAGTTTAATTTTTTTAGTATGACTCATTAATTTTCAATTTCAGCATAAAAAGGTGGTGTAATAAAAATTCCTAAAATTATAATGAATAAATAAAATAAAAATACTGACATTTTTACCAGCCAACAGTGACCAAAACCAACACTGAGCTTTAAACAGATAATTATTCAGACAAAATTTCAACAGAAACCTACGCAATTGAGACTCCAAAGAGAGTTTGAATGACAGGTGATCTGACCAATCATAATGTTGAATCTATCTTTTTGTATATTGAGAAATTGTGTGTATTGACGTCTTTCCATGACAGAAACGAGACGCCTTCTGATGCTCATTCATGTTTATTTCACACTATAACTAGTAAATATGAAAAGATGTTTGGTTTACATGGCGCTTGAACTTGAGGCGCATTACAACATGGTCACAATATAGTATCACAAAATGGTATTTACTATTTGAATTTCAAACAAAATTTTAAAGCTAAGCCTTTATTTCATACCTAAAGTAACCTGCTCAATCTTGCCTGTCGAGAACTTCGCACATGATTTCACACACACATTTCGCAACAAGTTTGCATTGGTTTACCACAGCCGCATGGTTTGGGAAATAGTGCAAATGTAACAATAGGGGCGGGTCTTTGTGAAAAATGACCGTAAACATTCCGCAAATTATTTCGCAAGTATGTGTTGGTCACACAAATTCCCCACAGCTGTTTTGGTCTGAACATAATCCAACAGTAGCGGGTCTTCGCGAGAACTCTGTGGTGAATTTCGTGAATTATTTCGCACACACATTTCTTAAACAAGTTTGCGTTGAGATTCACCACAGCTGCTCGGTTTGAAAGCGACTCGTATTACGCTACTGATAACAGACAACTGCCTCCAAACCTATGTTGAAATTTCACTAACGTGAGCGCGCATTTCTCCAAAACGTGACTGAAGGGTAGAGAGAAACACAGAGGCAGAATGAGCACACATAAGGCCCTCTTGAGGCAGGGAGGAGCTGGAAACGAGAAAGCGAGAGAGATACCCACAGGCCACCCGGCAGCCAACAGAAGAGGCAGTCAGGGGAGGCGGGGAGAGTTATTAACTTAGCCCTGAAAGCCCTTCTTAATATAGGGTCCGGCGGTGATAGCTAACAGAGCCTGGCAGAGGTGACAGCTCTTGGACCTGCTTGAGGAAATCCAATTGAGAAGCAGCCAAGAGGAACAACAAGCGCAAAACAGATGTTCCCTGCTATCGCAGAGCGCAACCGCGTATACAGCAGAAACACCCTCTCCTCTCAAATTGGATGCAGAAAAAAATAACAATGGGGATCATTATAACAACCACGTTTCTGCGCCTTCCCAGCTGTCTGGTACAAAGTCGAGCGGCTCGACTATTCAGAGGTTTAATATCTCGTTATAGACTAAATGGATGCTCAAATGCATCTGAAGGTTAGTCGTCACAAGATCACGCATTCAGACTGGAGAAAGCTGTGAAAATATGATAATAGACTATGGTGTTATGGCATTTCAGACGACAGTTTACTAAGCAAATCCTCCGGGCCAAACTATTTGTTTGATACAATCTCTACTGAAACATGAAAGCTGATATGATTGAGGAGTTTCAAACATGTAATGAATGAAAATATTTGTTATGTATTGTGTACACAGCTTTGTAACTGAGCTCTGCTGATAATGTCTATCATTTTAAGATTGTTCAAACATACCATTTCATTTATTTGACCTCCTGCACAGCATTATTTTACCAGTTAATTGCAGCTAATCATACCCCCGCCCCTTTTTTGTTTACATAATATATATATTTGTACTGTGTATATTTATGTATAAATAAACACACATGCATGGATATATTTAGAAAATATTAACATCCATATATGTAAACGAAAACTTTTGAATAATATTTAATTATTTTGAATGCGATTAATCTATTAGATAATTCTTAATTTATTTATTGTTTGTTTGTAAATAGCACAATGTGCCCAATCCACTGATGTTGAGTTACGTTTAAGTTACAGAAAATGTTATGCTATCACCACGACTGAGATCAAGAATCAAGAAAATCACTTTTTTTCAGATAAATAATAATCAATAATCATTACATTTTGTATTACAATATGTAAATGTATGAAAAAAAACTGTAATATAATTATACTACAACAATTGCAATAAACTGCAATAAAATACACAAATGAAATAACTTGCATTTTATTCTTTTGAATTAGATAAGTTATACAATGTAAATCCATATTATATACACATGTATGTACTAAAAATAAATAAATTGCATAAATTCTTAAATGCAATAAATTATTGCATAAATAATTAAATACAGCATAAATCATTATATAAAGGAAACTGTATAACTTATACATAATTATTTTGTTATTTAAATAAACTACAAAAATACACAATTTATGTGCGTGCATTATGTTATGCTAATCTTGTTATTATATTACATTAATATTATAATATATTTTTAAAAATATTGTAATAAACATGCACAATTCAATCGTCAACAAATTATATACCTTGAATATAATTATGCATTTTATCTTTTTAAAGTATATAATATTATCTTTATATTACATGTATATTCTATAATGTACATTATATTAAAATATGTATAAAAAAGCATAAATCATATAAGAAATTATATAAATTACATATAATTATACTTAAATGAATGGTATTAAAAAAATAACTTTTTTTTAAATAAATGTCTTTTTAAAGAGCTTCATTTTTTAACTCTTGAATGTAACAAACAACTCCAAAAGAGTAAGATTGATCGATTTGATTTGATTGATTCAAGCTTCTTTTAATCTTTTAATGATTTAAATAAATATTTCAAAGTTTCCCCAAAATAAAAGAAATGAACCGAACTGAACATGACTCTTCTTGACATCCATTACATTTCACTATTCATTGGTTTAGTGCGTTCAAGACTAATATGAAATAAAAAGAAAAGGCGGGACCCTCAGAATCCAAAGTAACCAAACACCAAAAGCTCACGGGCCACATGTGCGCCGAAGAGAGTGAATGGTAAACAAATTCGCTTTTAAACAAGACAATTTCACATCGCATGCTTCGAAGGGCCAAGTCAAACATCCTTGCAGAAAACTGATACAAACTCTTAACACATGGGTCAAGCCACACTCTTTGAACTCCAGGAAAAAAGGAGGCCCCGCGTGCCAAAAAACTGTTTAATTAAAAATACTTAGGCATCCAACAGACATTTCTGAGTGCCCCCGCTGTCAGAACGCATGAGACCGCCCTGCCAATCTCAGACAAATACTAATTACATACTTTCCACTGAAAGCAAGAAAAATGTCAGGCTTCACAAGGCTAAGCTGGAGCAGCTGGGACGGACCCGGATCTCTCAGAAAACCAGAATTGGATGAACTGTGAAGCTAAGTATTATTGTAACAGATTTAATATTGCAATAGAGATTTGATTTAGAGCAAAATCATGCCTCTTGCACAACAAAAAGCAGATTTTAAACTTGTGTCTGGGAGTCGTCTTGTTTTCTTCTTCAGATTGGAGTGGGCTGGGGGTTAATGGCACATGCCCGAGTCGTGCCACATGCGGTTAAGACACTTTACACCGAGAGCATCAATCCTTATCCAGCATAACTCGGAGCGGACGTCACATGCGTTTAGGGTTGACCACGGCTCACGGGAGTCCTAAGTGAAAACGAATGGTAGTTCATCGACATGAGCACTTCATTCGTCTTCGTTTTCCAGTCTCTTTGTCTCTTTCGCAGTCTGTATTTTTAGACTTTGTGTCCTCGGCGGTGTGAATCGGTTTTCGTATTGTCTGGTCGTTTTAGCTAGACAAATTTTTCCTGCATGAATATATTATGTGTGATATTATGACGTTTGTTATTTTATGTCTGAATGAGCTAAATGACTCAAAAATGCATTCGAAAATTTAACATTTTGAATTTTGTTTTGTTTTCGTGGGTATTTCAGTAATACATAAATACATAAAAATAAAAAAATATTCATTGTGTAACAACGCACAGAAAACAAAACACTAGACCAATCAAAAAAAAAGGTAAAGACAAACAAAACACAAAAATAAATAAATAAAACCTTTAGCGTAGGGGTGGGCGATATGGAAAAAATATCATATCAAGGATAAAAAAAAAAAAAACATTATTCTTTATCATTGATTTGACATTTTGCAAGTTGTCTGAGCAGTACAGACAAACAAATTTGCCTTTTCTATAAAAACAAAGCCTTTCAAGGTAACAAAGTATAAATTAAAGTAGGGCAGATAAATGAGCAAAGATAAAAATCGTTGTTCGAATAGATACACATTACAAATAAACATTATATGAATAAAACAAACAATGCTTTTATTTTTCAGGAAGAGTTGGTGTATTCAGCAGTACTGAAAGGTGAAACACTGTATACTTCTACACTACATCCATCATTTACTCACTCTCAGCATGTTTTTATCTGAACGAGTTTCTTTTTTCTGTTAAACATTGTATTAAATTCAATGAGGACCAGCTACTGTTTGGTTACTTAAAATATCTTATTTTGTGTTTAGCGCAAGGAAGAAATTAATACAGGTTTGAGGCAACATGTGAGTGAGTAAATAATGTCACAATTACAATTTTTCAGTGAACTAACCCTTTAATGACAAGCGGTGCATGTTTAGTTCTGTCCCTTTAAGAGCTGCAGGCATCACTGACACGTTTTTCTCTTGATTGTTTACTTTCACTTTAGACACAAGCACCTGTGTGTAACGCTGTGTTTTTGACAGTATTGCCACAGTCACATTAATATCTTAGTTCAGTAATTAGGTGTTGTTTGACAGGTTTTTAGTGCGCGTATGCTTCAAGTGTACGTGCTGGAAAAGCGCATCCGGACAGCACACACATGAAATGTTTAATCAGTAAGACTTTAATAAGAATAATGTACTTTTATGATTGTGAATCAGTGCTGTGTCAGGTGAGTGTAATTCTACCACTGAGTTAACACTGATGTGAATGTGAGTCGTGTTGTACAGCAGATTGAGACGGAGATGATAAAATAGCACCATACTACGATATTTCTTAAACAGATCATGAAAAATTTTTATCATCGCCCACCCCAACTTCAGCGCTGATGTTGTTTTTTTATATCAAATCAAGGTCAGTGTAAAAAACATGCAGAAAGTCATTTTTTGTCATATGAAAAAATCTCATTGCATTATTTAAGAATCATGCATTTTGCACTTTTTTTTTATAAAAAAGCTCAATTAATTTTGGGTCAAGTAAAATAACATAAATAAGATTCATGACATTTATGATGTTAACAATTCTGGAAACTTTTCCTTTAAAAAATGAAGTGTATTTAAAATAAATGAAAATTCATTAATTTAATTCAATTTATTTTATGTACCTTGATGATAAACCTTTAAACATTTTAGAGTCATTAAATCTAAAATAAAAAAATACAATTAAAAAGTTTGTAACCAACAAGAGTACAAAGTTTGCAAACCCGCCACTTGCGTTTAGATTTCCATTTCAAAAACTCATCCCTCCATTTGTCACTGACCTCTGAGTCTTTTTGTTATGAAGAGGTGAAAAGCCTTAAAACTGACTACTATAGAATTCAAAACTGCCAGCAAACCAAACTCCAGCACTTGCCTTTTTTCCAGGTCTAATTAGTCGAGTTTTGACGCACTTCAAGCATTAAGGTGGTTTTTGACCTGAACTGGACCCAACTCAAAGGCAGATGATTGACACATGCTTTGACTTAATGATGATAATTACTTAGAAAAACAAAGCAGGAGACCACATCTGCACAGTGTAAAAAGCCCAGCTCCGCGGCTGAGTGCCGAGCTGTCAGCAGCCCTGTGCTTTTTCCCACCTAGGGTGGGTAACTCTTAACACAAGCCACCGAAACGACGAGAACCAGATTAATACGAATCAACATATCCTTGTAAACACTGGTTAGGGGCCAGGCAGCAGGGGACACGTCACCAAACGACAGTCCCGCCTCACAGGAAGGGCAAAAGGGCTGCAAAGTTTCATCAACTACTCCTGTTTTCATTTTCTTTGCTAATTCTTCACAGTTTCACACTGGATGGAGCAGATTTTTCATTGATGATGTTTTTTTTTATTATTTGGGAGGAATGTGCATTTTCTTTTCTTTTTTTTTAAATCAAGATTATGAAGCCTCATTAAAAGTTATAAAATTTTTAACTAAATTTAAAATTAAAATCAGAATTCATATTTGTAGAAATGCAATGTATTCTAGTTGGTTATTTTAATTATTTTTATTTTGACTCAAAAATATGTTTATAGGTATAGTTATCAAGCTAAAAAACAAAATCATACACTCTATTGTTTATTAAAAGTTTTCAAGCATTTTCATTAATCTTTTTCATTTTTTTTTAAATCAAGAATATCATAAAGCTTCATTGAAAGATATTTAATGTCCAGAATTAATCCTGATTTTCATTAAAAGGTCAATAATATGCGATATTGTTAAAAAAGTGTCTACAAATATCTTTTCTGTAATATCGTCACTTGTTTTATGGTGTTTATAAATTATCTGAATATCAATTATACCAAACTGACTTCGATTTTTACAAGTTTTTAAAATATTAAAAATAATAACTGCTTCAAAAGTGCAATTTTACATTGTTTCAAGCACGCCAGAACAATCTGGGATTCCCCTTTATTAATTGTCAATAAATAAATCTTAGCACAGACTTCTGGTTGTGATTTGTTGTTTATTAGAGCAGAATGTGTGCGGACGGCTCTAGTTTTAAGACAAACCAACAAGCATGCCTCACAATTAGGACTTCTTTCAGATGAAATAATGATTTAAAAAGAGCACGGCCATGAATAATACATTCCGTGTTTATTTTGGATTTCATTTCCATGCAGCAAACGAATTGCTCGCTAGTAAATTGGCATCAGCATTTGACAGCCTTTACGGGGAAAAAAAAAAAGAGAAGAGGAGGAATAGCTTTTCTCTTGCCCGGCCTGACCCAGTTCTGCTTAATTATCTGCAAAGTATACATCAAAGCCCACCAAACCGTCTGCAGCACTCCGATTAAACCAGATTTAAAAGACATCCACACAAACCGCCCAAGCTCGTGAACCGATATCAGCTGAAATCATAAATCAGGCCACCATTGTTGCCGTGTAATTTGGCTGTCGGAGGGCTTTCTGACAGCAGAGGTTGAACATGCGAGGGTCGTGTTGTTGTAAGAGAGGTTGTGAGGTCGTTCCCAGCGGGTCATGTGACCCTCAATCTCCTGCCAGAGTTGCCCAGTGATTTGCTTTCCTATGACACAAACTATTACTGCACAGAGCCGGCAGGTAATTATAAGGCAAATAAATGCGGGTGGGTGCCAAACGCGACAAGCTCTTTTGGTGGTATGTGCGAGCCACGGAATTCCCTTTCCTCCCAACAGGAAACGTGTTACTCACAATCGTTATAACTCGCTTTTTGGCCAGATTCCAGCATCATAGTGCCATTTTGCTTTATGCGGTAGGGCCCAAGCTCACACTATACATATATATATATAATATATATATATATAATGCTAATTAAGCACGATCAGATGTGAAAAGAAGTTGAATTGCTAATGTAGATTATTGCATAATATACCCATGTTATTATTGCTCAGAACTGAAATAACAACATAGACCAGAGGTTGGGTTTATTATAGTAAACTAAAACTACACTGTCTTCATTAAAGAAAAAGAAAGAAAAAAGAAATAGTAAAACTAAAAAGAATAGAATAGAATAGTAAAATTAAAGAAACAACTATATTTGCGTTACCTGCCAGGACAACAACTCTCATAATCATTTTGTTTAATTTGATATAATAAAATAATTAAAATTTAAAGAATAGAAATTCAAAGTGAAATATTAATAAAAATAAATAGACATAAAAAAGAAAAATGTTTACTTGAAATAAAATAAAAATATTTCATAAAAACTATATAGATATAGAAAACAAAATATAATTTTTTTAAATTAAATTCTCATAAAAAGATGACTTAAAATAAAATAAAAAACTACAACTTTTTATTTCAGCTTGCTACCAAGACAACACTTCTTATTTAAATTTATTTTAACTTGTTTTAAATTAGTTGAAAAGTTAAATAAAATAAAATAAAACTGTTACAGTTCACAAAAACTATACAGACATTAAAAAACATTATAAACTCCAAAAATTAGATTAAACACTCATTTAAAAAATTACTATTATTTAAAATTAACTAACATTTTTAAATGAACTTAAAATAAACTATAAATTTCAACTAGCTGCCAAGACAACACTTCCTATTTTTATTTAGGCTTACATAAATAAATACTGTAATGGTTAAGAAAAACTACATATAAAAAAACTGAAATTGAAAATCTTAATGAAAATTTAAATGAAAACAGAAAATGTATTCAAATAAAATAGGATGAAAATCAATAAAAACTAAATCATAAACAATCCTATACTGCTAGAAAGGTCATAACTATTATCCCATGTAAAAGCTTTGTGAGACTCAATCAGCAGGAAACTGGTGATCATCAGTAGTGGCTTAAATTTATACCAGATATTTTTTCTGTGTTTTCCGTCTTAAACAATTCCACTTGAAAAACATTTCCCTGGCTGGGGGTTTGGGGACCGGCTGACCATGGAGGCCAGAGACAAGCTGGACACCTGTCTTGACTGAGGGATTCCTGTCCTGTTTTTGTTTGTTACAGAGGGTTTTTAAAATTAGACGGCCGCGTCTTTGTGAGTGGTTTGCGGTGCTCTTCTAGACCCTGTGCATCCATGTCAAAATAATTTCCCAAAACACCCTGTTAAAGAGCTCAGGAGGTGCTTGTGGAGACTGATATGGGATCCGGTGCTTGTCATTTCACATTTATATTTATTGCATTTAGAACCTTTAAAAAAAGCAATAAGTGTAATAAAATGTACTTAATGAATTACAATTATTTATGTTATACAACTAATTAAAACTGGATTACATTCAAATAAATAATTCTTTGGTTGCAGGATTCAGCTTACTTCATCGCCCAACAAAAAACTTCTGCATCCCGAGTTTGTGACCCCAAACCCCCTTTAAACTCTCTATCCTCAAAGTTATTGATAGAGGGAAATTATGAGCGTATAATGCTATGGACAATGCATGGTGGAGGGCCTATTATATCCGGGGTAATGGATAGCACTGAGTTTTTGAATGACATTGCACTGAGATTGGATGACGGAGGGTCGTGCGATTTATGGCCTAATGAAGCACCTCCACTTCCCCCCATCCCCGTCCCATCCCACCCTCACCCAAAGCTATTTATTTCCAGCCTGATAGAGAAGCACATGCTGGTGTTTATGGTTCAGGAGTTAGTAAACAATCAGCGAGTTTTGGGGTTGTGTGAATGGGATGGATCCGTGAAACACATTACACCATGTGTCGTCTTCTAAAATGTACAAATTCCCATCAGTAATAATGCCTAACAGCTAAAGCAAGCCTAATTATGCCATTTCATTCATGTATTGATTCTGGAAAATGCATTCACAGCACTTTATGTTAGAGAAATATAATACTAATTTACAAGATGATTCTTATCAATCAAAAAATATAAAAAAATATCAAATAATCAAAAAAGTTAATTCCTTATATATATATTTTAGGGGTGTCAGTTGAATATTTTCTTTTATATCGAATTAATTACATTATGCCTAATTAATATCCAAATATGTTAATAATTGTAACAAAATAAGGCAGTGAATATCTATGTGTGTGTGTATATATATATTAAAAGTCTTCAAAAAATCATTAATAGTGGCTAATATACAAATAAATTAATTTTATGCTTGTGTTCATAATATTGTAGTACTACTACGATGTAGAAATGTTGCGCTTGTTTCTACACTGATTGTTTCTACAATATTTCTACACTTTTTACTGGAAATCACACAAAAATCGATAATCAAAAAAGTTAAATCCTCCATTTCATTAATTTCTGGGGATATTCTAATTGATAAATAAATGTTTTTATTATATTAAACCCTGAGAGCGTCAAAAAATAATTAATAGTTCCTAGATGGAAATATAAAAATATGCATGCGATTTAACAATTTCTTAAAAGAAAAACAGCACACAAAAAAGCTTTTAAAATTTCTAAACTCCAAAAATGCATTTAAAAGGTTAGAAAAAAATTTAAACATTAGTTACTATATAAATAAAGCTATTTTATGCTTAACTCCTCCCCCTCAAAGACATTTTACATCAATCCCTGTTCTAGGTGTATTACGGTAAGGCAAGCCATAGTGCATGCCTTGGATGATTTACGGGACTTCCCGGGTCTACTGGCTTGAAAAAAAACATGATAGTCATAAACAGAAGAATCAGAGACAAAGTAGAACATATATATATATATATATATATATATA
>JAUCMT010000053.1:11987711-12000035 GCA_032357475.1 Enteromius thamalakanensis | reverse complement strand
GTCAGTGTTGAATCTGTGGCGGTCGGAATTTAATGTGGGCGGTGCGCCACAGATTCGTCTATGTGTGGGAAACACTGAACTTAAAACAAAATGAAGACATTACTGAATAAACTACTGAAAAAATATAAATTATTACTATTCAAAATTGTTTTGAGATTATATTGTAACTGTATATTTTATATTTATTTTATAATGTTAATTTATTATTAATTATTTTGTTAACACTTTCAACTTTCTATTTGGTGACTATTTAACATTAACCCTGAGCAAAACATTTGTTACAGTATTTATTAATCTTTCTTAACATTATGACAGCTGTTCATTGTTAGTCCATGTTAGCTCATTTTCAGTAACTAATATTGATAGATTAAACGTTTGATTTGTATAATATATTAGTGAAAATACATGAACTATTTTTCATTGTGAGTTGATGTAGTTAACTCATCTTAACAAATGAAACCTTATTACAAAGTGTTATATTATTTTATATAAAAAACACATTACAAATAATATAATAAAATATTAATTGTTATCAACTAAAGCTAAATCTAAAATAATTAAAAAAAATCTTAAATGATTTAAATAAACTTAAAATAAAGTTAAACTTCAACAGAAAAAATAGAAATGTTGCCGTCTCTGAAAAAAATTTAGGTTTAAGTACTAACATAAATTAATTAATTAATCCAACAAATATACAAAGCCCCATAAAATGATAAGGACTACAAATAATTTAAATACAATCATTATAACAAAATATATATATAATTAAAAATTAATTAATATAAAAAAATATAAAAATATTCATGAATACTCAAGAATATAAATAATTCTCAAACAACACTGCTGTATAAATAATAACAAATAATTACAACTGATTTAGCATCTTAATTCAATACCGTGTTAAAAAATTTTGAATGTTATGTTTGAATGTTCTGAATAAAAACACCAAACCTTATTATGAACAGCAGAACCACTGCAGAGAAGGACAATTTGAGCACAAATCAGAGACACAAAAAGATTTTTGTGAACTGATGTCCGATCTGACTTCGGGATGCTGAAAGAAAAAAACACAAAAACAAAAAAAAATTATATTTATATATATATATATATATAAATTTTTCACAATCATACAGACACATTTTGAGAATGTCCAATAAGGCAAAAAACAGTATTTATTTCAGTAACTGAAGTATGTGTGTGGTTTGATTAGCAGCAAACAGGCCATCAATCTCTTAAAGAAAGCAGCTTGGCTGATACGCCACTGATTAACCTCTCTTTGTGTGACCCTTCCCTTTAATTAACTCCCCTGTAATGCCACCATAAAACTTCAGCTTCAGGCTCATTTGGCACCGAGCGCTAATTAGCCGATTAGTGCTTTTCAATACTTATTCGGCCTCAGAACCGAGCGCTATTGACAAGGCGTGCTGCTGAGAGTCGAGCAAACCTTGCGCTGTCGTGACCCTTCTGAACCCAACACTGGAAGGTAGACATCATAAAAGAGAGCGAATCAAGCGCTGCCAGAGCACATCATGCAGTGTTTACCCAACAGAAGCGCACGGCTCTTGTCATGCAGGTAGTGCATCGGTGAAAAGCACTTACTCTAACACGGTAAACAGCATCAAGGTCACCACCAGTGCGCAGAGAGACGCTCCGGATCCGATAAACGTCAGCTTCGTCAGAACGCTCTCCTCTTTAGCACTCCACTGCGGGGAGAAGACCCATCAAAACACAAGCCTCTCGTATTCCTTACGCTCAGTCTAACTGTCTGAAAATATACGTTAACTGCCGGGGATATGAGGACTGATGCCATTAATGCGCTGGAGCGGCGCTTGAGCATTAATGTGAGATCAGATTTGCTCTTTATTAAGTTCTGTAGACAAACTTCTCACATAACGCTCAATACAAAACCACAAACACTGTGATTAAACCTCGCATGCGTTTGTAAGCTAACAGTGACCTCTATTGGACAGATTGTGTTAGGACAGAAAATGTGTTTGGTGAGGACAGTGTATTTCATCAATCTGGCTTATTAACACTTTCCAGGCGATAACTTACTAACTTGTAATATATTTATACTAGTATAAAAAGATTTATATATATATATATATATATATATACAGTTTGTGTATATATATATAATAAAAAATAAGATTTTTTAAATGGTTGAATTATTGTTATTATTAATTCATAAATAGTAATAATAATAATAAAAACTAATTAATTTAGTATTATATATTATTCTACACACACACACACACACACACACACATACCACATACATATATATATATATATTTATATTAGTTTTTATGTATATGTGCAGTATGTATAATAATGTTTAAATTATTTAATAAATAAAATAAGTAATAAGTAGATAAATTATATATAATATAACATTATATATAATATAAATTATGTACATATTTTTATAAAATTTTTATATATTAGTTTGTGTCTGTGTGTGTGCAAACATAAATATAATATAAATAAATAAATATAGTGTAATAAAAACAATATATGAAGCTTATTTGCAAAAACAGATAACTAGTTTGTTTGCTTGTCTAAAATCCTGTTTTTTATCATGTCATCAAGTTTTTATTGTGTTATTGTTATTGTTGTGTTATTAAGTGTATTAGTGGGGGGGTCTTCGTTAGTTATTTTTTTACCTATTCAAAATAACCCAACTGCAATTTGATTGAGATTAACTGGCAGGCACAATAAAAAAACATGAGTTTTTGCAAATATACTCTTCATCTATAAAACAGATTCTTTGTTAAGTTTTTGTAACAGCTGAAGGCACATAGTCTAAACATACCCTGTGCTCCATATAATTCATAAGGATGGCGAAATTGGTGGTGTGATTGCAGAAGCAGGAAGTGACATCAGGAGGAGAAGGCAGAACCCTGCACCCTTTCTTGGACCAAGCACTTGAATGACCCTCCCTTTGGACATGAGACACTACGTTAGACCCAAACAAGAGACTCATGACATGACGCATGTTTTATGTTCAGTGTTACGTTCGCTTACATGATATTCCAGAAGACGCAGATGGCAGTGGCTTGTTTGGAATACTCCGCCTAAAAAAATATTTTTTAATATAATTTAAAACTATTACAGTTGTATTTTTATATATTAATTTCTGTTTTTAATTCTCAGGTTTTGGTTAACAGTAATAACCCTTCATCAGAGGTTAATCAAATATATTCTCCAAACATTTTTAAGTGTGTTTTTACCTTAATCCCAGAGGATAGGGTGTACTGGACAGAGACAGGAACATTGCCTGCCCTGGAAACATCTCGAACTGTTGCTGAGATTACTGCTGTGACCAGCTGACCAGTGTGATGCCTGCAAATACATGAACAAAACAGTGTTAATAAAATGAATTACGACTGCAATCAACTGAATACGAAACACTAAAGGGGTCCTATTATGCTTTCACTTTTAGTCAGTGTGTAGTGCGTATGTTTGGGTAAATAAAGTTACAAACCTCCATATCCACTCCAAAGGGAGATATTTCAGGGGTTTTTTATCTTTTTCAAGAACTACCACGAACAGGACTACAAAGTTTACTTCGACTCCCCTTTAATATTGGTGTCGAAAATTCAGCTCAAGCTAACCTCTTGTCTTCTTGGTGGTCAGTATGGGTTTTCACCTCCAGTCTGGACAACATCTCTAACAGGTTACTGTAGTAGGTGTGAATGACCATCACTTCCTCGTGGCCTGTCAAAAAATATTAGCTTCTGAATAAATCATGGAATTTATTAGTAGAAACAAGAAAACTACCCTTTGTGTCTCACCCAGAGAAAAGATTCGCTGCATTTCTGACTCTGGTATGAGGATCTCATCATGGCTGCCGAACTGTCCGGCGTGAAGCGAGGGCTTGAACACACAACCGCAGCTCATTGGCGTCAGCCTCCGTGGCTCCAGATGAATATCTGAAGAAGCAATTTATCTTGTAACTCTCGAAATAACAAATAAACTCTGGGACAACCAAAATTTCCGTGGCTAAATAGTATAAACTGCTTGAATGCAATTACTCCACCTCTCAAGAAAACAAATATTGACTCCCATTTTTCAGAGGTTAAAGATGATGCTACCTAGTCATGCTAAATGAGGCAAAAAAACACTGTACTCATGTTCTTTGTTGACATTGTGAAGCTTTTGCGCTCGATCCAGAGAGCATCCGCCAGCATACACAGCAGTGTGTCAATGTTCTCCACCATTGCCAACGGTCCAGGGTAGTTCTAGGAAAATACAGAAAAACTGACTCACGAACTTGACAGAAGAGTCCATTTCAGTCTCATAACATACCCCATGTGCTATCAAATCCTCCCATTGTTTGGCCATGTCAGGGTTGATGAGCCTGCTGACTAGTTCCAAGCAATTGCGGACCATAGATATGAAGACATCAGTGGAAACGACTATTTTATTGAGTTGAGTGGCCTTATCGATGGATTCTGTGAGGTACTGGAGATCAGAACGTGTGAGGATTTCTGCTGTGCTGTCCATAACTCTCACTATGGCACTCAAGAGGGAAACATGACGAGTCAGATCGCTCTCAGGGAACAAGGTTACATTTATATCCTGTGGAGAAATAGGAGGACAATTTAAGTCTAGGTCCAAGACAATTATATTGCATGTCTGTGTCAATAACAACTGTATTTGGATCCTTACAGTGTACGTTTATAGTGAATCTAATGAAAATCAGCCGTGAGCTCGGTCTAACTCACAGGTTTGGAATGTATCTCACTGCTGACTTGTGAGAAGAACAAGGTTCCAGGAAAACCAAAGTCCAGCTGCTCTGAAATCAAGAAGGAAAACGCCTGGATTATGACACATGGTCAAACGCACAAGGAGCTGTATTTTAGGGCTCCGGACAAAACTAAATAATAACAAAACATGAAACACAAAAAAAAATGCAAAAGATAACGAAACACAAGAAAAGTTCAGGACAAAAACACAACAGAACAAAAACAAAAATGACAAAACTTTAAAAAACAAAACTTCCACACAAAACAAAATCAAAGTGCAAAACAAAAACACTTCACATAAAAAAAAACGTACAAAAAAAAATACACAAAAAATAACAAAACACAGCTAAATTCCACACAAATAATATGCAACAAAAAGCATGCAACACAAAAACAAAATTTATTATACTGAATATGACTCTTTACTTACACATTTTCATATAAACAAACAGTGAATAAATTGTTAGTCTAAGAGTAGAAAGAGTATACATAGAGTATACAAGAGTAACTAAGAGTATACATCACAGTAATGGTTCCCGGTTAATGTTTAACAGGATGTAACTGAAAAATTACATTCAGTCCTCACTGTGAACTCTGAAATATTCCAAATAAATTTTCATAATAATAATATTTCTGAGGGCCTCCATAAAAAGAACACGTTCATAAGAATCTTTCCACTAATCGGACATTAGGTTGTTATTTTTGAAAAATAATTTGCAGTTGCAGTTTGGAAAGCTGAAATGCCCTTATTAAACTGTTACGGTTAATATTATATATATATATATATAATATAATAAATTCCTGTGACTGAATGTATTATTTACACATATGTTTATTTTAAGTTAACTTTCATAATATCCAAGTGATATTCGTCTGAACAATAACTAATGGACAGAACTAAGTCCCGACCAACATTCCCTAATAATCCGTTTCAGAGAATAAAAGATCCGTCACTACTTGTGCTACACTGGGTCTTCAAATATCATAAAGCAGGTGTTCACCTTTTGGGAACAGGCAAACACTTCCTCTGTGTGTGGCACATAAGCTACCAATGGGTTTTCCACTGGCAGGGTCAAAAGCTACGCAGGTCTGGTGAGAAATGATGGAAAGGTTGTGATGCAGACTTGGAGCCAACTCAGAGATGACCAGCTGGTCTTGTGTTTGGATTCTGGAGCCTATAAGAATAAAGAACAAAAAAAAGCAGTTTTTTGAGCAAATTCATCTGTCTGGGCCCACACCAAACAGCCTGGTTTGTTTCTAATCTGCCAATTTTAAGATGTCATTGTGAGTCATAGTTCTCGAGCTCTCCAAGTCTTTAAAGACCATGTGTCCCCTTTTCAGAAAAGAATAAGAGTCCATGACTCATGTGAAGGGAAGAGTATATTCTGAAGGGTGGGTCTCGGCATTACCGCATGGATGAAATATTTACAACCATCTCAGCCTGAGAATACTCATCAAAACATGGCTGTATTTGCATGGCGGGAGAGTGGAAATTATTATGCAAAGACGTGAGGGTGACATGGCGACTCTACCTTGACATGCCGAGCTCCCTCTACGTGTCTGCAGGGACGTCTCTATTTCCAGCGCCGACTCGTTCCACTTGAAGAGCAAACCAAACGGGACGGCTGAGCAAAGCTTTTCCATGCTTTGAATCTCGGAGTCGACCAAGAAACGATCCCACATGTACAGCTGCGTAACGTTCCCACAAAGCGCCTTGTCGTTGTTGTAGCCCCCGTAGGTCTCCTGTTCCTGTCCGATCATGAAAAGGCCATCGCCTCCGATGCGACTGGTTGAGTTGAGGGAATTCCCAAAACCTACAACCGCTCCATCCACCCAGATGACCCACTTCCCGGTATTCCCGTCCCAACCCGTGCACACAGAGTGCCAGGAGGCATCGTTGGGAAAGCCAGTTACATAGGAGGTGTTTGAACCATGCACCAGCAATGCAAGGTGGACCGGTTCATTCACAGTGATTTGGGCTTGGAGTTGGAATTCTTTAATGAACGATTGAATGGCGTACGAGAAAACCGTGGAAAGTCCGTGGCAGGTACGATCGAGCTGGAGGTGAGCGCAAACCGTAAGCGCTTCCATGTTAGGGAACTTGTGACGAAGGCGAGCTGATTTCCGGTGCGGGCGCATTGGAAATTCCAGCATGTATACGTCTGGAGGACCTGGAAAACAACTTGTAATGTTTACTCAAGAACAATATCGCCAAATTTACGAGGCTTTTCAAATGTGTGCCTTTTGAGATACTACATTTAAAAGACTAAACAGTGGGATTAGGCTGCTAAAGACATGATTCTGAGGAAACGTGGGATGTGGTGCTCACTGTTTTTTTCTAACTTTCTTGCACTTTCTATCCATACAGGTTGGGTGATGTTTAGGGATCGCAGAAAACCATTCAGCTTTTGAATCTCTTCGGTACTGGACACCATCACAAAGGACCCTGAACGCTGGAGGCAGAGGCTGCGGGCAACATCCCATGGCTGTCGATCTGGCACGTACTCGGGGTAATAGTCGTCATGTGTAAGCAGGGTTCTGCTCTCCGCTGTAAACATACGGGTGTTTTTGTTGACAAACAAATATGGCGCTTTCGGTGTAAACAAATTGTAGATATCCTTTCAAACTCTCTGTTTTAGTTGCAGATCACATCTTTCATATTAACATCTGTTTTATATAATAGTACGGGGATTAAAAACATTCCCGCGTGATTATATCTGAATTTTAAGCATGTTAAACAATCATTCTTGAAAAGCTGTGGTTACCTTTTTCCATGCAGTGATGAATAAGGACCTTGGGGGGAAATGCATTTAAATGTAAAAACAATATTGATTCAGTTTAAATAGGTATTCATTATATTTATATTAATGATATGGCAATTTGTTATCATATTATAAGCATTCACATAAAGAAAACTTTATTAAAACGTATTATTGATTACTTACAATAACATTGGAGCAAATAATTTTCAACAGATTCATCCTACGAAGCAAAACACTCATTAACAGTGACATACGTGTAATTTTTTAAGAAAAAAACGAAAACTAACAGGTTTTCTAGCCGTGTTAAACACTTTCAAGGAAAGTTTAGTTACAGAACATCAGTTCATCTCGAGCAGAAGAGTTAAATATTCATGAATATGAATATAAAAAGTGAATAAAACGTCGATTACCTGATATGAGGTAAAATTACAGTCGGAAGTCATAAATGTAATGTTTTATCTCGAAGAGTAAAGTTTAGCAAACGGTTGAGGCGCTTTCCGTTGGAAGTGATTCTGAGTGAGATCATAAGAAGCAGCGCGCGCCTCCCGCTCTAGAACAGAGTAATTCCCGCCACTCCCCTCACCATCACCAGCAGCACAACTTAGATTTGAGTTTGTGAGGGACTTAAAGAATTGCGTTTTACTCAGTAAAATCTGTCAGTTTATGTAAATTTATTTAAACAATCGTGTAAAGTTTGTGCCAAACTGTGGGGATAAGATGAAATAAGAACGATATTTAATTTTACGTGTGTTAAACTTTAGCATCGCAAATGAAACAATTGTAACATCACCTTTTTTACATTTTAACATAATTTAAAGTAGTCTTGTCGCCGCCAAGGCTAGTAAACTAAAACCATAAAAATGCTATTTGACATAAAATAAACATGGAAATTTTATAAACCATAAACGTCTTTTATAATGTTTCCAATTCCAAAGTTGCCAACAGTTCTCATTTTCATTTAAGATGTAGAACTAAAAACAGTTACAAAAATTTATCATAAAAACACTTATTGAATGTAAACTACTTCTGTGAAGAATACTTGAAGTAAACACGTCTTAAAACACATTACTACTGTGTCTGTAATGAAATTACAGAAAATAATAATAATATAAAAAACAATGTTACTTTGTAAATGGGCCAACAGCTTCCAGTTATGACCTATATTTAAATAATTAACACAGAAAAGGCATGCAATCTGCAGTATGTTTAGATAGGACACCAGACGTCTTGTCCCAGTGAGTGTTTATTACTGAAAGTATAAATTAGTGTGAAACAATTACATGATCCAGGGTAAATGCCACTGCGAATGCTAAAAATCTCCATGCAAATGATATGAAATAGTGCGCCCAAGCCTGTGCAAAGGTTTCCAGTGCAAAAATATATCCAGAAGTAGTATTTTCTGCATGAGTTATAAAAGGCTTAGGTGCTTGATCACTTGCAAAATACACAGAAAGCCACCTTCGTAAGTTATATTCTTAAGCCCTTCTTTACAAACCTACAGTTAAATCTACAGGTTGTACAAAATTTGAAGACAAGCTATTGTAGGCCTGACTGAGTGCATACTGTAAACACATCAAAATCAAAAGTGAGCCAACTTTAGCATTAACCATTATACCAAATATTATTGTATACATAACTAGTAAATCTTAAATCTGCGGCTATCCAAAAATCACACCCAGCGGGCGTTTCTGGAACACGTGCTAATGTCTGAAGAAAGAGAGTACACAACTTTAGGGACGGTTCGACTTCTGCTGCCATATCCTGGTTGAATTAACTGTCTGTCCGTGTCCAGCATCTGTACTTCATCTGTGCTTTTATCGAACGCTGCGGTCAAAGCCTGTAGCGCTGAGCGCACTTGATCTCGGGCGGCCATGATGTTCTTCTCACATGGAAGACGAATACTGTCTGACCGTCTTCCATTTACTTCACGCGGGACGCCGTTGATGACATCATCAATTGTCTTGGACAGAGACTGTATCGTCTGATTAAGGCCAGTGTCGCTGCGCCTCCCTGTATTACATTAATGAAATTAAGTCATGTCATATGTGTGTAATAGCAGAGAAGAGTTTGATATAAATGCTATTGTGTGAAAGATTGCTGTACCGTTTATAGAGCGCAACAAAGACGAGTGGAGGTCTTTGATCGCCTGGTTCAGCACAAGGAGTTTAGTGCTGGTGTTCTGAAATGCACACAAGTCCAAGCCTTCATCGTCCTCTGAATGATCCTCAGAAGAGCCAGACCTCTCCTGTGAAAGAGAAGATAGTAAGAATTATTATTATAATTCCTAACACTTATTTAGCTTCTGGGTACTTAAAAGATCTACAAATATCTCTTAAAGGGAAGGTTCATCAGATAAAAAATAAATAAATAAATAAATAAATAAATAAAAACTTTGAAATTTCAAATTTGAAATTTTAAAACCAACCCCCCTCCCCAAAATGAGTTCAAAACCCAAAGCAAAATCAAACAAACCCACAAAACAAAGCCTAAGAATGAAATAAAAACAAAAACCCATAAGCAAAGCCAAACATGCCCAAAAAACAAAACTAAAAATAAAACATTAAAAACTAAATAAACAACAAACAAATGTAAAGATATAAAACAATCAAGTCAGACTAAAAGCAACTCCTTCCTCCCCCAAAAATAAAAATAAACAAAGCCAAACAAAAAACGAAACAATTAAATACTAACAAATATAAATCATTAAAACCAAACAAAACCACCTCCCAGAAAACAAAAAGTGAAATCCCAAAGTAAAAATCAAACAAACCCAAACTAACTTAAATCAAAAATAAAAAACTAAAATAATTAAAAATGTCAAAGAAAACAAACAAAACAATAAACACAAAGACCTCAAAACAAGCCCCCCAAAAAAAAAAAAAAAAACTAAATCCAAACAAGAAAAAAAAAGCATTACCCCAACCGCCCCAACAAATGAAATGAAAATGAAAAATAAAATAAATAAATAAAAAAAAAAACAACCAACACACAAAACATTAAAAAATTTCAATAAATATTTTTCTTTTAAATCTACACAAATGTACTATTGGCTATGTTATTTGTTTTAGACCACAGGGTTTAGGTGTGGTGAGTGGGTTTGAGAAATGAGTGAGCTTGTGGGATGCATCCATTTTTCCCCTTATCCCAGCATCCCATTCTCTTTCGGAACAATAACAACGAGCCTGTAGTTTGTGTATTGAAGATAACAGTTACAGCCACATTAAGGTGACAGATGACACTCCACTCAAACCATTTATTTTGTAAACAGCAAAACGACCCAAGACGTGCGATAAGAGCGCTCAGGTTCACGTTTTACAAGCGCTGTCTCCCTCAGTCATTGTTGAGCTGGTCATCAATCCAAAACATTTTACGTTCAGTGACAAACAACAGCTGTTTGTGAGGCGTACCGAAAAACAGCAACGGAAGTAGCTCTGCAGAGAGCCCGCGACATCCATGGCACTGGATCCCTGAATCTGTGAAATATATCAGAATTTATATTAGGAAATGCACTGCAAAAATGCTTTTCTAGCTTTTTAGAAAAGAGAGACATTTTTACATCAAGAAGGATTTTCTAAACAAGCAAAAAATATATAGTCTTGTTTCCATAAAAAAACAATTTTAAATAATTTTAACTTGAAACAAGCCAAAAAAAAATCTAGTATTTTTTGAAGTGATGTTACAGTATAAATTAACATCAGTTCAGTTCAATATTGACTGGATCAATAAAGATAACTAGTAATTTCTTTATTAAGAGAACTTACTGGTAGACGAGCAGATGAAAGATCTCGATGCATCTCTGTGGTGATCTTCTGACCAGTAAGCAGAAGATCGGTCACACTCTGACGAATGCCATCCCGCAAACAATTCACCACTGACCTCTAAAGAGAAAGAGAGCAGTGTTGGTTTTTATTTGTATTATTCTGACTGGTTTTTGATGTCAGATCTACTATTTGGCTGAAAACGGCAGCTATAAGAAATATACCCACGTTGTCTATGATTTCTGAGCCATGTTCAGTCAAAAGAAGGTCCGTCCCATTCACTGCCGCCAGAAAACCGATAGTTTTGAGAGCCATGTTCATACACTCTGCAACCCTCTTCTGGGCCTCTGTTACCATGGAGGAGATCTCAGAGTCACAGCCCTAAAAGACCAAGACACAGAGAGACCAGCACTCCTGTAAGACTTTTACCCAAAATGATTAAATTGATACTTTGTGCAACAAAATTCTTTAAAACGCTCAACTGTATTCTATCATTGCATCTGCAAATACATTTTACTATCAGATACTTGCATAGAGGCAATTTAGACTAATATATAACCAGGTGAGAAATCAAACAAGTTGTTTATCAGATGTTTATACGGTGATACATTTACAAGAAGAAGAAAAAGAAGGTGGTACTTAATTAATTAAATTAAAAATTAAATCAAAGAAATTTATACAACTGATTAAATTAGTTTTACTGCTAGAATCATTTCAAAAGGTAAGTAAAAAATATGAAATGTTTGTAAATATTTAATAATAATAATAATTATTATTATTATTAAGAGAAATTAAATAACTAACTAGACTTTCTTATTCTTTACATTTAAAGAATGTACACTATTATTATTAAAAAATTTAATTTAAACATTTCATTATATATTTATTTGATAAAAATTTAGTTTTGATAAATAAGAGTTTTAATAAATTTCTTTAATTGTATAAATTCATTATAATAAATAATAGGTATACAACTTACTATCAAATGCGTTTTACTACTAATTACAGGCAAATTTAAACCATTCAAATACCACACAAAAAAAAGTTATATAT